>JACEFZ010025821.1:0-12241 GCA_014155875.1 Cepaea nemoralis
CCCCAATCCCCAAAACCCCAAAAAAATCCCCCCCAAAACCAACTGACACCCCTCCCCCCCCCTACCCACACACCCCCACAAAAAAAAATACACACACATCTCCCTAACCACCTATAAAATCCCCAATCCACTCACACACACACCCCACCACCCACACATACATCCTCCACCCACCCACACATGCCCTAACCCACACCCCCACCACACTCATCCCCCTACCCGCACATCACACACATTCCTCTACCACACACTATTCCCAACCCACGCACCACACACACATATCCCTCACCCACACATCCCACACCAATCATACCACCATACATCCCCCACCTACACACCACATACATATCCCCCACCCACATATCACACAATATCCCCACCCGACACCCACACATATACCCTCACCCACCCACCCCGCACATACCCCCACCCACACACACATCCCCCACCCACATACCACACACATATCCCCAACCAACACACCACACACCTCTCCCCACCCACACACGCATTCCCCACCCATCCACCAATACACTCACTCACACATCCTCCACTACGCACCCACCCCACCCACCCACCCACCCCAACCAAACATCTCTCGATCACACATACCCTCACCCACACACATCCTCCACCCACTCACGCATCCCGCCTCGACACATACACATCTCTCACCCACCTACACATCCCTAAGCCCCTCAACGCCCCCCACCCACACATTCCCCATCCACGCACACACCCCCCATCCCATACACTCCCACCACCCACACATGCTTCCCCCAACCATCACTCATTCCCTACTCACCCACACATATCCCCCACCCATACACACATTCCCGCACCCATCACACACATCCCCCCCCTACACACCATACACTAACTCCCATCCACACACATATCCTCACCCACCCACCATAAATATACCCCCACCCACACACCATGCACACATCCTCCACCAACACACCACACACATATCCCAAACCCACACACCTTACACTTCTCCCCACCCTCACTTAAATCCCCATCCACCCCCATACAACCCCTACCCACACAACCCCGCCACCTACACATACTTCCCCCAAACCATCCACAAATCTCCACCCACCAACACATATCCCCCACCTACACACACATATCCCCCGCACCCGTCCCATATACACATCCTCCACCCATACACACATCCCCCATACCCATTCTCAACCCCTACTTTAACCCCCACACATCCATCCACACATCCCACAAACACCCACAAATCTCACTACCCACCAACACCCACACACCCCAACCCATCTAAACGCATACCCCCACCCACACACCCACATTTCCCCCACATACATATATCCCCACACTCACACAATCCTCCACACACACTCACACATCCTCACATCTAGACACACTTAATGCCTCACGTGAGCATTGAAACTAGTAAGAACAAACTCCCACACTTTACTCACACACATACACTGACAATTGTCGTGAGCAGTCTCATAAAAATGTTAAACATGGAGAAAAATGTGTACATATACAGTGTGGCGTAAAAATAGTGATGCTTCCACACACATACACACACTAACTGACTCTCTCACTCAAACTACAGTAATGTACATAAGATTATATTATACATGATAAAACACTGGTCTTTCAGAAAGCAATGGCAAACTATTGAACGTAAACTTGCCAAGAAATTACAAACAGCATAAAGTTTTAAAAAAATTCTTGGGTTGACTGCCACGTCCTGTAAAGGATTTGTTAAATATCACCAACCTAATGAAAAACCGTTTGTCTGTTAGTTTGAGTTGTTCTAAAGCAAAGAACTATTGAATTTTGTTGAACAAATGAACCGAGCCACTTGAACGTTGCCACCGTGACATAAAGGTCTGACATACCGTTCCACAGAATATGATCGTCAAATGTTGCACAAGTAGGCCCACAGAATATGATCGTCAAATGTTGCACAAGTAGGCCCACAGAATATGATCGTCAAATGTTGCACAAGTAGGCCCACAGAATATGATCGTCAAATGTTGCACAAGTAGGACCACAGAATATGATCGTCAAATGTTGCACAAGTAGGACCACAGAATATGATCGTCAAATGTTGCGCAAGTAGGACCACAAAATATGATCGTCTAAAAGCTGGACAAGTAGGCCCACAGAATATGATCGTCAAATGTTGCACAAGTAGGACTACAGAATATGATCGTCAAATGTTGCACAAGTAGGACCACAGAATATGATCGTCAAATGTTGCACAAGTAGGACCACAGAATATGATCGTCAAATGTTGCACAAGTAGGACCACAGAATATGATCGTCAAATGTTGCACAAGTAGGACCACAGAATATGATCGTCAAATGTTGGACATGTAGGACCATGGAATATGATTGTCCAATGTTGGACAAGTAAGACTAAAGAATATCATCTCCAATGTTGGACATTTCAAATTTTGAGGTACTGCTGGTCTCTTCTGGATTACGAGTTCTAATAACGGATTATTAAAAACGGGTGAGCATCTAAAAGTATCCTGTGTCATATCCAATCATTAATTTATCACAATTATTTAATGAATGGTCCTCAATCGTTGAATCTTGGGTTATAAAGTGTACACCACAGATGATACATATGACACAGTGTTGATGGCGCGGCATGCAAAAGATCCACAAATTTCATTCATACACAGTAGTAATAGAGATGGCAAATATAAAAAAAAAAAACATGATGAAACCATAATGTGAGATAACTATAGACAGGAAAATGCTTAACCAAGTTGATAAATTTAAATCCCCATGGACACTTATACCATTAAATGAAAGATGCATGGCAATAAGGGCTTATGGGAACATGACGAGATTAAGAGCATGAATAGGTCATGCAAAAGTTGTATTTCAGAACATGAAAAGTATTTTATGCAACAAGTCACTACCATTAAATGTAAGAGAGAGAGAGAGAGAGAGAGAGAGAGAGAGAGAGAGAGAGAGAGAGAGAGAGAGAGAGAGAGAGAGAGAGAGAGAGAGAGAGAGAGAGAGAGCTGAAATGATGTATATAGAACATGTTTGTTTAAGGACAAGAGGGTCATTTCATTGCACCGAGTTGTATCCCATATGGCTCGGTCTCTTTCCATAAGGTGTCCTGCCGAAAGCCTGGCACAGAGCAAGTACTGAACTGAATCATACAATGTATTTGAGCACAATTACAGGAACTATATCATACAATGTATTTGAGCACAATTACAGGAACTATATCATACAATGTTATTTGAGCACAATTTACAAGAACTATATCATACAATGTATTTGAGCACAATTACAAGAACTATATCATACAATGTATTTGAGCACAATTACAGGAACTATATCATACAATGTATTTGAGCACAATTACAGGCACTATATCATACAAGTATTTGGAGCACAATTAACAGGAACTATATCATACAATGTATTTGAGCACAATTACAAGAACTATATCATACAATGTATTTGAGCACAATTACAAGAACTATATCATACAATGTATTTGAGCACAATTACAGGAACTATATCATACAATGTATTTGAGCACAATTACAAGAACTATATCATACAATGTATTTGAGCACAATTACAAGAACTATATCATACAATGTATTTGAGCACAATTACAGGAACATATCATACAAGTATTTGAGCACAATCACAGAACTATATCATACATGTATTTGAGCACAATTACAAGAACTATATCATACAATGTATTTGAGCACAATTACAGGAACTATATCATACAATGTATTTGAGCACAATTACAGGAACTATATCATACAATGTATTTGAGCACAATTACAGGAACTATATCATACAATGTATTTGAGCACAATTACAGGAACTATATCATACAATGTATTTGAGCACAATTACAAGAACTATATCATACAATGTATTTGAGCACAATTACAGGAACTATATCATACAATGTATTTGAGCACAATTACAGGAACTATATCATACAATGTATTTGAGCACAATTACAGGAACTATATCATACCAATGTATTTGAGCAAAATTACAAGAACTATATCATACAATGTATTTGAGCACAATTACAAGAACCTATATCATACAATGTATTTGAGCACAATTACAGGAACTATATCATACAATGTATTTGAGCACAATTACAGGAACTATATCATACAATGTATGTGAGCACAATTACAAGAACTATATCATACAATGTATTTGAGCACAATTACAGGAACTATATCATACAATGTATTTGAGCACAATTACAAGAACTATATCATACAATGTATTTGAGCACAATTACAGGAACTATATCATACAATGTATTTGAGCACAATTACAAGAACTATATCATACAATGTATGTGAGCACAATTACAGGAACTATATCATACAATGTATTTGAGCACAATTACAAGAACTATATCATACAATGTATTTGAGCACAATTACAGGAACTATATCATACAATGTATTTGAGCACAATTACAGGAACTATATCATACAATGTATTTGAGCACAATTACAGGAACTATATCATACAATGTATGTGAGCACAATTACAGGAACTATATCATACAATGTATTTGAGCACAATTACAAGAACTATATCATACAATGTATTTGAGCACAATTACAAGAACTATATCATACAATGTATTTGAGCACAATTACAGGAACTATATCATACAATGTATTTGAGCACAATTACAGGAACTATATCATACAATGTATGTGAGCACAATTACAAGAACTATATCATACAATGTATTTGAGCACAATTACAGGAACTATATCATACAATGTATTTGAGCACAATTACAAGAACTATATCATACAATGTATTTGAGCACAATTACAAGAACTATATCATACAATGTATTTGAGCACAATTACAAGAACTATATCATACAATGTATGTGAGCACAATTACAAGAACTATATCATACAATGTATGTGAGCACAATTACAGGAACTATATCATACAATGTATTTGAGCACAATTACAGGAACTATATCATACAATGTATTTGAGCACAATTACAAGAACTATATCATACAATGTATGTGAGCACAATTACAAGAACTATATCATACAATGTATTTGAGCACAATTACAAGAACTATATCATACAATGTATGTGAGCACAATTACAGGAACTATATCATACAATGTATGTGAGCACAATTACAAGAACTATATCATACAATGTATGTGAGCACAATTACAGGAACTATATCATACAATGTATGTGAGCACAATTACAAGAACTATATCATACAATGTATTTGAGCACAATTACAGGAACTATATCATACAATGTATGTGAGCACAATTACAAGAACTATATCATACAATGTATTTGAGCACAATTACAGGAACTGAATCATACAATGTTAGTTAGTTAGTTAGTTAGTCGACAGATCATCCTCGTTGCACATCGGACCATTCAGTCCATAAGTGCTCGGATCCCCTCCTCAGCAAATCCCGCAGCGTGTAGCGGCTAACGACGCCAGTTCTGTGTTGGTTTATCAATCTTCTTTGGCTTCCTGCGTAGTGTTCTTGTTTGGCCACCCCTCTTTTAATTTGCTGCTCTCGCAGTCTGGCCATTGTTGTAGATTCACAGTCATCACTTGGTTCTTGCAAAAGTCTGACTTCTCGTAGAGCATTCAGAATGTCAGCCTGGTCCATGGCGCGTCCGCCCTCCACAGTAGCCTCACCTGCGAGCTTGTCAGCCCGCTCATTTCCTTGTACTCCCGCATGCCCTGGCACGAAGATGAAACTAATCTTTGCCAGCCGAGACCGCTCCAGAGGCAGCAACCATTCTCTTCGGATCGACCCCTCCTCTATCCTCTTGATCATGTTCATTGAGTCGCTAAGGAAACAAGCCCTAGTGAATGTCTGTGTCTCGAGCCATGTTATTGCTTTACTTACTGCCATGACTTCCATGGTCAGGCTACTTGTGGTTTCAGTGAAAGCACCAGAGTCCTCCTTCACAATTCTCCCTCCGGCCCGAGCTGTAAAGGCCCATGAGCTTCTCACATGTCGGACGACCGACCCATCTGTGTAGATGACCGCGTCACTGTCTAGCGAATTCTCGAAAATCAACGCTTGTACTTCAGCCTCCACAGCAGCCGGATTTTCTTGTCTGCATTTTCTATCTAGTTGGATGCAAACTGAAAAGGATGTGCAGAAGTCTGTTGGCACTTGCACCCACTCCTCGCCAGGTTCTAAGTCCTCAAGTGAACACACCTGTTGAAGAATGTCTTCGGCTTGACCCATCCACGACCGTCCTCTTTTTAACCTGCTGCCCTTCACCTTCCTAATTTCACTATGCAGTGGATGTTGTGTGTTTGCGTTAATTCTGAGGTAGGCGCGTGCCCTGCAAACTTGCATTCTCTCTTCAATGGTTGGAAAATCAAGAAGGTAGCGCATCGCCCTGCATGCTGTATCTCTTGTACATCCAAGAATAATGCGCATAGCTTCATTCTGTATCCTTTCCATCCTTTCTATCTGCTTATGGCTGAGAGTCAGGATTGCCATTGCATACTCCAAAACAGACATGACCAGCCCCTCGTACAGAAGACATAGATGGCGCTGCTCACAGTTTGCTGCCGCCATCACCCGCATCGCTGCCAAGCCCCGCTTGGCCTTTGTTATCACCTGGTCTATGTGCACATTATAAGCAAGGCTTCGATCAAACCGTATCCCCAGGTAATTCATTGCCTGCGTTCTTTCCACCGTCTCTGAACACAGCATTACAGTTGGTGTTGGATTGTTGACAATATGATTATTCAACGAGAACCAAGTCACTGTTGCCTTTGTTGGGTTGACCATTGCCCCAGCTTCATCACACCAAGTACTTATGCGATTGAGTTCGGTTTGTAGTTCCACAGCAACCTCCTCTTTATCCTTACCCTGACGATACACTAAAACATCATCGGCATATGACAATGTCCTGCCAGGTCCAGTGATCTGCTCACTGGTGATTCTCACTGTGTAGGCGTTGAACAGTACCGGAGATAATGGTGATCCCTGTGGTAGGCCAGGATATATTGTTGTTGGTTCCGAAGTCCAACTGCCACGTCTAAAAACTACTTTCCGTCGGAAGAGGGCTGCAGCGATCCAACTAAGGAGGAATGGACTTACGTTTAGTTCAAGAAGCTGAAACATTAAAAAATCCAATGGTATTCTGTTGTATGCGTCCTCAAGATCAATCGCTGCAGCAACAGTTTCAGTGCCTGAGTGGAAACCTTCATAGACATCATGGGCAAAGACTGCTGCATTGGTCCAGGTTTCTCTTTTTGGACGGTACCCACCCAGGGTAGGTGGGAAAACACCTTGCCTCTCTAGTTGGCTTGATATTTTCCTGGCAATTACCTTCTCCAGCAGCTTGCCTACTGTATTTTGCATGGTTATAATTCGATATCCCTGAATTTTGTTGTGGTCTTTGTCAGGCTTCGGCAAGGGAATCAGATAGCTGTGTAACCATTCCTCCTTGATGCTAGCACTCCCTATACTGTTGTTGTACATGTCTGCTAGTTTCTCTAGCTCATTGTCGGTACACCTATTTATGTCGTCGTATCTTATGCCATCAGGACCTGGAGCACTGTTTTTTGATCGTCGAAGCACAGCCTTGATTTCTTTCACTGTCACTGTGTCTTCATCCGAAGTGTTCTGGGCCTTGCATCTGTCTGAGGTGACCTCCTTGGCCAGATTCCGGCCTCCCATGTCTGTCTGGTTGCTCTGCTCAAGGTAGCGTTCAAAGAGGGCTTTGCCCTTGTCCTCATCAGTCCTCTGCCAGATGAGGTCAGCACCTTGGAAGTCAGAAATGCTCTTATTCTTGACTACCCCACTCATGCTTTTATGTAGTCGCCAGAACAATTTCAGTGACTTGTCTGTGCTTACTCTGCCCATTTTTCGCTTTTAACCACCTTGACCAGTTTTTTGAAATAGCTTACTTTTGTGTGCATCTCTCTTTCTAAGTGCAAGCAGGGTCTAGGATGACCAGCTCTGTTCTTCTTGGCATTTTGCCATCTCCTTACAGCACTACGCTTATCCACCCAAGCCTTCTCCACCTCGAAACTCCACCACGGTGGCTGCTCCCAGCTTTTTCTCCTGCCCTGAAACGTTCTGCGCTTGTCACGTCTTATTTTGCTCACCACATCTTGCCCTCTACTGTCATACTGGAACGTCTTTACCTTTAGCTTGTGTTGCCTGGTTCTGCCTTTCTCCACCAATATGCTGCAAGGGTGGTGGTCGCTGCCATGGTGTCCTAGGACACCCCCATCTACACACTGTAGTGAGTGAAGGTGAAACTAGCGCCAGATCAATAGCACTGTCCTCATCGCCTGGACGGCTTGCTGTCCTGGTGACACAGCCACTGTTGATACAAACCAGGTCGATGGTTTCCAGTGCAGTCTCGAGCTCCTCCCCTTGTGTATTGGAGAAACACCACAGAAAATAACATTTCTCTCGTGGCCTAATATGCCACTTAAGCACTGCCACTTCTGGGCGTCCACACTCGCATTGCGGGCATAAACATTAACCAACACGAATGGTATACTGGAATGAACTCTCAACGCCTGTATTTGTATATCGTCACTGTCCCAACTGGACATGTCTAGCTCTGACGCCACCATGCTGTCGCGAACGAGAATCGCCGTTCCCAGATGTCGTCTGTTGTAGAAACATTTGAAGCCGGCAATTCGGAGTAGCTGATCGCCCAGTCTCGTCTCCTGGAGTGCTACAATGTCGTTCCTGTAAACTAGGGTTTCTAAAATAGAGCCCCGTTGTTTTACACTGGCACAGTTCCAATATAGAATACGGATGTTCCTGAGTCCTGGACGGTGACATTTGAGTCTAAAACGTCTCAAACCCCGCGCTTCTTGCTTCTTTGTCCTGCGCGGTACCACGCCGCTTTGTTATGTTGATGTGATCGCTCGGAAAAAAAGACGTTCTTCCGCCATGTTTAAAAAAGTAAAACAGACTGTGAAACCACAACGTGCGAAAATTTACTCAAGATGGTTCGCTCGATGCCAACTCCGTAGCACCCCCGCAGATTTGAGAAAACTCCGGTTTTACATCCTGGCACACCAATTACAGCAAGAGATGAATAAATCCATCCCTTACGCGAAAAAGTTAACGAACACAAAACAACACACCGTCCGTCGCCATCTTGAAACCGGAAAAAGAATCATACAATGTATTTGAGCACAATTACAAGAACTAAATCATACAATGTATTTGAGCACAATTACAGGAACTGAATCATACAATACATGTGAGCACAATTACAAGAACTGAATCATATAGTGTATTTGAGCACAATTACAAGAACTGAATCATACAATGTATGTGAGCACATTTAAAAGAACATGGAAGCAGCGGAGATGTGCTTCCTGAGGCGTGTGTGGCGAACACCTTGGACTGCGGAGATGTGCTTCCTGAGGCATGTGTGGCGAACACCTTGGACTGCGCAGATGTGCTTCCTGAGGCATGTGTGGCGAACACCCTGGACTGCGGAGATGTGCTTCCTGAGGCATGTGTGGCGAACACCTTGGACTGCGGAGATGTGCTTCCTGAGGCATGTGTGGCGAACACCCTGGATTGCGGAGATGTGCTTCCTGAGGCATGTGTGGCGAACACCCTGGACTGCCAGAGCAACTAACGACAACACAGAGACAAACAGCTTTCTTTGGTGATGTCATCAGAGGAGAGGCATTGGGGACATCGGGACAACTGGACAGATCAAGGGGAAAGAGCTGAAGGCAGATCAAGAGAAACGATGCTGGGTGGGCTGAGACGGTGGCATGTCGGATATCAGCAGCAGAGTTGATTCAGAACACCAAAGAACTGAGATCTGTGCGGAGACATGACGGATACGCCAGCTGGCAGGGCACTTGATGATGATGATGATGATGATGATGATGATATACGTTATACTCTTAAATGAAGAGTTGATAGCTTGCTCATACAGTCAACATTGGCAGGTGACTGAAATACGTGTCTAGTGTGTGTGTGTGTGTGTGTGTGTGTGTGTGTGTGTGTGTGTGTATATGTATGTGTATATGTGTGTAAGTGTTTGTGTATGATTGTATGGTTATATGTGTGAGTGTATATATGTGAGTGTGGATGTGTGTGAGTGTGTCCATGTGCGTGTAATTATTTATGTTTATATGTGTGTGTGTGTATGTGTCGTGTATGTCTGAGTGTGTATGTGTGTGTACTTCTTCTTCTTCTTCTTCTTCTTCGTTCGTCCGTTTTTTTTTTTTTCGGAAGTGATTGCGTTGTGCCTGTTTACAGCAGAGCTGCGTTCTTGCGCCGTTAGGCCGACACATCCGACTTCTGCGGGCATTTGTTGACCGGGTTAACCTTCCCGGGGTATGTGTGTGTACAGTAAAGTGGAGTCGACGAGAGGAGAGAACACACCCTGAACGACACGCTACGTATCGTTGATCAGACTTTCAGCAAGCCTCTACTGGAGTAGTTTTTGTCAGATTTGACAATCACGAATGATTCAATCTCCATATTGACATTGTGTCTCCCCTGATAAGGTTTTAGCCACGCCCCATACATGATTAGACCCAATCAGATAGAAGCATGTCAGAAATTTAGGGGCGGTGCAATCAGCAGGATATCGATTCTGTGGCGAGCAGGGGACAGCAACATCCAGCAGCCTGACAACGGTCACGTACTCCAGGACCTGGGGCTTTCATAAAGTTGTCATCTTTCACAAGTCTCTTAATTAATTTCATAATGTAGTTCTCACTGGGGTAGGCGACCATGTCACGTCACATAATGTAGCACCCACTAGGGTAGGCGACCATGTCACGTCACATAATGTAGCACCCACTAGGGTAGGTGACCGTGTCACGTTACTAAATGTAGCGCCCACAGGGGTAGGCGTCCATGTCACGTCACATAATGTAGCACCCACTAGGGCAGGTGACCATGTCACGTTACTAAATCTAGCACCCACAGGTGTAGGCGTCCATGTCACGTCACATAATGAAGCACCCAAATGGGTAGGTGTACTAAATGTAGCGCCCACAGGGGTAGGCGTCCATGTCACGTCACATAATGTAGCGCCCACTAGGGTAGGTGACCATCTCAAGTTACTAAATGTAGCGCCCACAGGAGTAGGCGACCATGTCACGTCACATAATGTAGCGCTCACTGGGTAGGCGACCATGTCACGTCACATAATGTAGCGCTCACTTGGTAGGCGACCATGTCACGTCACATAATGTAGCGCCCACAGGGGTAGGCGACCATGTCACGTCACATAATGTAGCGCTCACTGGGTAGGCGACCATGTAACGTCACATAATATAGCGCCTCAGGGGTAGGCGACAATGTCACGTCACATAATGTAGCGCCTCAGGGGTAGGCGACCATGTCACGTCACATAATGTAGCGCTCACAGGGGTAGGCGACCATTTAACGTCACATAATGTAACGCCTCAGGGGTAGGCGACCATGTCACGTCACATAATGTAGCGCCCACAGGGGTAGGCGACCATGTCACGTCACATAATGTAGCGCCCACAGGGGTAGGCGACCATGTCACGTCACATGGTTATCTTACTTACCGATGATTTTAGGAGGCGGCTCTGATTCATCATCATCATCATGTACCGTGCCGATAAGCGTGAGTGATCGTGTGAGATGGTGAAACATGACCACTCTGATTCATCATCATCATCATGTACCGTGCCGATAAGCGTGAGTGGTCATGTTTCACCATCTCACACGATCACCAGAGTCGTAGACCAGCTCAGTGTTCTTGTCTCGACCATACCACGTGGTCAAGCAATCCGGGTATTTACTTCTCTGCTTTCCCATTGTTATTTCCCCCTCAATTTTGCCAATTGTCACCAAGTTCTCTAGTTTAAATCTTCTCATAACGTGCCAAAATAAATTTAACTATATCTAATTTCTCTAATCAGATTGCGGTTTTCATTTGTCTCTTGTAGGACTTGCTCATTGGTCTTTCTGTCTGTCCATATTATTCTTTGCTTTTTGCTTAGAAATCACATTTCCACTACATTTAAATTTTTCAGCTTTTTGTCATGTCCATTTTCACCCCACACAAAAACACAGGGTTTTTGTAGCCTTTTAACATCATTTTTTCGTTCATTGGCATCTATTTTTTTAAAAATTTGGCCCAAGGTGTTTTTTTTCCCAAAAAAATGGCTTTCTTTTTAAAAAAACGTTGGCGGGGGGGGGGGTTCCC
>JACEFZ010025822.1:0-13325 GCA_014155875.1 Cepaea nemoralis
AAATAAATAAATAAATAACATAAATAGATAAATAATCAATGACCATAAGAACCTCTGGTATTTATATTTCACAGGTCGATTCTTTGTAGCTCATTCCCCTCTCCTGACCGATCCATCCACCCAGACGATCTCAGCTGTAAGCCACGTGAAGATCGACATGTTCTTTGTATTTAAAGCCGCCATGGCCGATCACCCAGGGAAAGTTATTGCCCTCACCATGCTCTCGATGTATTCAGTCAGTGTGTGGGCCATGAGAACCTGCGAGCTCTACTACACAACAATTAGTGACGCACAGAGTCTGACGCAATCAATGTGGTTATCGGCCATCACATTTCTAACGGTCGGCTATGGCGACGTGACTCCAATGACCCACTGCGGGAGGTTTGTCGCCGTGGTTACCGGACTCATGGGACTGGCTTCCACAGCTCTTCTGGTCGCTGTTGTAGCAAAGAAAATGGAGCAGACACGAACAGACAAGTATGTGTTTAACTATCTCTCCCTAATACACATTGGGAACAAACGAAAAAAGGCAGCAGCCGACGTGATAAAATTCTCTATCAAGGTGTTCATTTGCAAAAAGCGCAACGAACGCGAGCCGACAAACATTCACAAAATGAATGTTACTTATTATTCATGGAGATTAAGCAATGCCATACGAAAGATGAGATCCACACGAGCAGACAGACAACGGTTTCGAGAAGCTTCAGTGGGAATGGCTGAGCTGAGCCAACAAGTGAGCTACCTGCAGTCCATGATCAGTATTCTGACCACTAGTCAAGGCCAGGTACTGGAGAAGTTATCGGATATACAACAGAGTGTTGGTCCGAAGAATGAAGACGTTAATGAGATCTAGGTAGCATGTAGGTAGGACTAAACGTTTCGTGGCCAGCAGATAGTGAATGCTTATAGTGTGACACAGAGGTTAATGCCTGGTGAAAAAGATGATTGCAATCCTTAATGTGTACAGATTTTAGTGTGACTTCATCAGCGGCATTATCATATCGTCATCAAGAACCTTTGTATTGTTGTTATTGCTTTTAAAATTTAATGTAACATTAAATGATGGTCACTTAGCCCTTCTGTTTACACGTTCTTTTCATTGATGGTGGCTTCGTGGGTTTATTACCTATACCGGTCAGTTGGAGTGTCTGTAAGCGTTGACTTCTCTTTCAGAAAGCTATGACAAACTTTTGAGAGTAAAATTGCCAAGAAAATCAACCTATAATTGATCACACCGTCCATTAAAGGATATTCATCTCTCTCTCTCTCTCTCTCTCTCTCTCTCTCTCTCTCTCTCTCTCTCTCTCTCTCTCTTTCTCTCTCTCTCTCTCTCTCTCTCTCTCTCTCTCTCTCTCTCTCTCTCTCTCTTCTCTGTGGTGTGTGCCTCTATCTCTCTTCTCTGTCTGTGTGAGTGTGTGAATGTCGGTATGAATGTCTATACGGTTGTATGCATGTATCAGTGTGCATCATATTGTTTGTTGTAAGTTGGATATGACTATTTAAAAGTCAACTCCTTGATTTGTAGTAGAAAGTAAAATCTGTATCATCAACAAAACATAGATTGCACAAAGTTTGATCTGCACGAGGTACAGCCTGTGTGCATCCACACGGTGTTTTCTGTACCTTGTGGTTTACATGTCTGGTGTTCCCTGCAGGATACATTCTTGTTCAACAATAATGAATGTAAATAAAAATGACATTAGCCAACAACATACCAACAAAAATTGTCACGAAACTAACAATTATTAATGCTGCTGTTAGAGAAATTAATGTGGCCGACTGAAAGCATTCGACGACGAACACGTAAGGCGGCTGGTGATTCAGGCAATTACCCAATAACATTATTTAAAGATTTGCTCTGTTATTATCTCCATGTAGTATTTCACAATTCATCGGAATCTCTATATATGAAGCCCATAAACGGGCTCTCCCGCAGTTTATGCGTTACCTCTACATCGCAAGGTATACGAGGAACAAGATGAGGTGAAATGCATACTTTAATCAGTGAATAAGATTGGCTGTAATATATCTCCAACACTGTCTCGCCCCTTGATTGTACATACTGTGAGACTGCTGTTCATCCATCTCCTGATAGTATATTCCCACCTGTATCGCTGTCTTCCTCTTGCTCGCTTGCCTTCAACCTTAACTTCCAGTTTTTATAATGGTTTTTTGTCTTTTAACGTGGCCAAAATATTATACTTGCCTCTTTTAAATTTTGTTTTCATAAATTCTTGCTTTCATTTCCAGTGTTAGTTTCATTTGAATTTGATTATGTTTGTCCTTATGACATAAGACATATTATTCCGTACATCCAAATAATTTCAGCACTGTCCCTATCAACATGCAATATTCTCTCGCTGTTGTCAGCTAGCATTCAAGTCAAATTTCATCGGAAGCTGTTGGCATCGCTAGCATGTATGCCAAAATTTACGAAAAGCTTCCGCAAGGTTGTTGTAATTTGTTTTGACTTTTATTCTTTGGCATTGAACATACAGTAGTCGCGACGTGTTCCAACCTTCAGGACTCTTGATTTCACAAAGCCACGGAAAATCTGTATTATGGTTATTATGCTTGTCTTGTCTCTTAGCGGAGAAGTCCTGGCTTTGGACAGCAGCAATGAGAAGACCACGATGGTGGCACATGATTACCATCCCCACACAGTCTGCCTTAGGAAGTTACTGAAGATTAAATGGCAAGACAAGATCCCAGACACTGAAGTCCTAGAAAGAGCGTCCGTGCCCAGTATCCACACTCTACTAATGAAGAATCAGATTCGCTGGGCTGGTCACTTGACTCGCATGCCAGATCACAGGCTCCCTAAACGAATTTATTTACGGCGAGTTGCGTTGTGGTAAGTGCTCCCAAGGCGCCCAGAGGAAACGATTTAAAGACTGAAATATCTCACTGAATGCTTTTGGAATTCATCATGACACCTGGGAGACTGCAGCCAGAGACCGAAATTCGTGGAGTGCGTCATTACGCAAGGGTGCAGTCACTTGTGAGGCAACCAGGACTGCAAGAGCTGTGAAGAAAAGACAGAAAAGAAAAACCACTGCAGAAAATCCTCATCCAGAAACGTCAAGCATTCTTTGTCCACATTGTCAAAGAACATTTCGAGCCAAAATAGGCCTTGTCAGCCATCTTAGAACTCACGGCTACATACTCCACTAGATGAAATGAATGGTCATCATCATCCTTGATGGACAAACAACAACAAACAACACAACCACCTCCACAGATGTCAATAAGTCAGAATGTTCAGTATTCTTACCAGTTACTCTGGAAACTAGGGTGACGTTAGTTAACAATGAGATACCTAAACTATGCGGAGAGAGTATTACTAAACAAGGCTTAATCCCAACCAGTCCGTATGTGATGCACTGAATTAATACCTACTTACATTAATATGCATATCCTCAGGTATGAATTTCCAATACCGATCTTGCCCTATGGAACTGATTTTGCTGTTGATGAGGAAAGGGGGAGGGGAGGGGGGGGGGAGTTCTGTAACATTTTTCCTGCAGAGATAATGGTAACAGTCTCTAAACTAACTCCTCACTTGGAAAGATGAACGCTCTATTCAGGAAGTAGATGACTCGCAAGGTCAATGCTGATGACTTAACAGTTGAACTCAACAGTAATGATTCACATCCAATCAACCTGACCGGTTTACATTCACATTCTTTATTACAGCGATGCTTTAGCTGGTCTAGATAACACCGTTGGCGTATATATTTAATTTATTCAGTGCCGAAGGATTATATATTGCCAAATGTAATCTCCCTTTTGGACAGAAGGACGATATTTTTTTTCATTCATTTGGCACCTTTCCGTCTTGACAGACGATAGTTTGGTACATTGTGCTTTAAAAAGGCTTAATAACTACGATCCATGGCGGTGGCGAGTGTGGCTGGTAAGGCCAATTCTTGCTGCAAATGTTTGCCCACAGTAGGTGCATGTGAAAACATGGTCATTTCCACCATTTTGCACCATCTTACGTCTCTCACGCTCTGTGTGTGCTTTATCTGCAATCATTTTCACCTTTGTCTTTATTCCGTTTCTGATAGTTGCCCTCCATGCAACACGTTCAGCGGCGACGTGCTCTCAATGTGCATTATCAATGCCTGTATCAATCATGTCCCGCTTACACACATCTTTGTATCGTAGTAGAGGCCGACCCTGAGATCTCCTACCCGTCTGTAATTCACCAAAAAAGATGTCCTTTGGTATTCTACCTTCATCCATCCTCCTAACGTGTCCTATCCATCTAAGTCTACGAAGGACTGAGCATGGAATACACCGTCACACAACCTGATCTTTCCAATACTTCAGTATTTGTGATTTTGTCTTGCCACTTAATACCAAGTATTCTTCGCAGACACCGCTGTTTAAACGTTTCTCTTGGCGTGAGTAAGTTGTCCAGGTTTCACTGCCATAAAGAAGAGTACTAAGGACACAGGCTTGGTAGACGAGGACTTTTGTTTTGGCAGTAAGCTTCCTGTTCTCCCAGACTCTTTTTGCTAACATGTTCATTGTTGTTGCTGCCTTGCCAATCCTGATGTTGATTTCCTGATCGAGGGATAATTTGCTATTTACCTCTGATCCTAGATATGTAAATTGGTCTACTATCTCCAGTTCGGCGTCGTCAATAAAGATTGATGGTACACCATGTGCACCTTGTGACATAATCTGTGTCTTCTTTTTGTTAATTGTTAAACCAAATTCAGAACAAGTATTGGAGAATGCAGATAGTAGATGTTGTAATTCATCCTCAGAGTGGGTCGTAATCGCAGCATCATCCGCAAAAAGCAACTCTCTGATTAGTACCCTGCTAATTTTGGTCTTGGCCTTCAATCTCTGAGCATTATAGAGGCCACCATCTGAGCGTGAATGAATGTATATACCATCATCCTGATCACGAAATGCATATTTCAGTAGAAGTGAAAAGTATATTCCAAAGAGGGTGGGAGCTAGCACACAACCTTGCTTAACTCCACTCTTGATTTCAAATTCTTCAGAAGTTGCACCATCAAACTTGATTACACCCTTCATGCCTGTGTGGAACGATTCCACAATGGACAGAAGAGTTGGTGGGCAGCCAATCTTCTTTAGTGCCTTGAACAGACCCTCACGACTGACCAAATCGAATGCCTTTGTGAGGTCGATGAAGGCAATAAACAGTGGCTGATTTTGTTCCCGGCATTTTTCTTGCATCTGTCGAAGGACGATATATTGCCATATTAGTGGCCATTGTGCTATTTGTTTTGTTTCGTGGTATCTACCGTAATTGCAAAGCTCAGTGAACGGAACTGTACATTATAATAATTGATCATTCGATTGCGTACAGTGTTTGGTCCAAACCAACTTTTTGTTTGTCACTGAATCAGTTAATCTGAAATATTCACCTGTCTCACCTGGCTTTCAAAACAAAGGTTTCATGGTCATAATTCCTTCTGCGCATGTAAGAGGCAGCTGAACGATCTTTAAGATGAATTCACAAACACCCTTGAGGATATCAATGCAAGCTCTGAAAGGCAACAGCAGAACATAGATCCAGGAGACAAAAAATGCCACGGGCCAACCCATGAAGACAAGCTGCAGAAACCACAGCATGGACCACAACACTCCTGGACATAAGCCTTCGCCCCCTTTACCGCTTCCAAAGCCATCGCCAGATCCCATCCTTCTATGTTGTGGTTATGTTGAGATTCGGTTTAGAAGATCTTCTGTTAAAATAGCTGTGGTTTCACCAATCCTGACATCCGCGAGCTCTGAGAAAGGAAAATTATAATATTGAATCACAATTTATAATGTTATTATCCTGTAAATTCAATTGAAAGTGTATTAATTACTTTTCATACTGAAACATTTCGCTGTTTGGTAAGATGGTGCTAAAGCTCTGCGGCGAACGCGTTACCGACCAATTCGTAATTCCGCATACCATGTTCGAAACACAGATGCGAGCTATCTGGCTGCAGACCGCCTTCCGTTGGCTTTCATTCAATGGTATGAGTGCGGTCGTTCAGACAGCCATGGCAAACTACTAATCGTATAATTGTCAAAAAATCACAAACAACCCAAAAATGCTGGGGTTACTGCCACGTTCTGTAAAGGATATGCAACACACTTGTGTAAGATGGGGACGGGGAGCATAAAGATTGTCCCAAGTGCAATGATATCTGTTCTTGCCTAAATTAAACTTAGTTAAACTCATGAACCAATGTGTGTGTGTGTTTGTGTTTGTGTGTGTGTGTGTGTTTTTTAAATTGTTTTTTTTTTTTTTAAATAGCAATGTCATTCACCTGGGTATTGGGTTTAGAAATGTTGACAATGAAACACCTAATATAGGTAAATAAAAACTTACAAGGCTTAAACTATACCCACGATTTACCTGTATTGATTTTGTTTATAGTATTATAAGCCTGCTCTCATGATATTAGTCTAGACTAGCCTTCAGGATGATGTCTTCACTAGTGTATCTGCTTGATACTGATGTTGAAGACGTTACCCTCGCTGGACAATGCTGCTACGTCTTAGCCGTCCCGGTGCCAAATAATTTAGTTATGTCTTCATTAGATTATTCACACCCGGTTGCATATTTCCATTCGGATAATCCATTTTTGTCTCGTGGAAAGGACAATGTATGTAGCTCATTAGCTTTCCCTAATACTGAAGGATTAGCCTGCTGGTCTCCCTGGTCGAGTGGTTACACGATTTTCTCCGTAATCTCGTAAGTAACGTGACGTGCGCGAGAATCGGTAGCGGTTCTATCCGCGTCGGTAACTTACGGGGTATGTGAGCCGGTCGCTCAGAAAGCAATGACAAACTACTGAGGGTAATCTTGCCCAGAAATCAACAATCAGCTGATAGATGCTGATGTTGACAACGATGTCCTGTAAAGGATATGCGAAAAAAAAGTAATTAGCCTAAACGAGAGGCAGGGATAAAAAAAAAGACCGATCCATCTGTGACAAATCCTGTTACATTGAAGTCGACTCTCTCACTTCTACCTCCTTCCTCTTTCCTCCTTCCCATTCTTCTTAGAGTCCATACACCGTAGAGGTGGTGATGTCCGTCCAACGCTTTCTGTTTCGTGTACTGACAATCATTTATGATACCAATGTTCTTCCATGCGATGAATTCAAACTGTCCAGCATCTTCTGTATTAGTCTCCCATTACCTCTTTTCCTCTACAACTTTTCCGTTGTGATGACATGCTTCAGCTTTCCCCTTCTCATGATATGCTAAAATAATCTTTTCCTGATGCAAGTAACCACGCCCATACCATTATGAAAATCATCGTAATGCTATCTACCTCCCAATCATTTGCTGCTACTTCGAGTTCCTTCTATCCTTTTATTTTTCTTCTTCTCCCTTCTCCTCCTCCTCTTCTTCTTCTGTCTACTTTTCTTCTATTCCTCACATTCCTCAAATTTCTATCTTTTTCTTTCTATTTGGTATTTTTCCGTGTCTGCTTCGATTTTCCACGTAGTTGCTAATTTAGGCCCTTCCGTTTCTACAACCATTGTTTTTGTGTGTATAAAAATTAAATGTGTGCATTGGCATTACGTCTTTATTGTTATGCATTTTTATACCAAAATCGACAGTATAAATAGCACTAAAAATATGATAAACTCATTATTTCAAATACATATGCACATAATCGGGAACAATCCTTAATGGCGGTTCTCTAATTTACTTTTATTCCATTTTTCTTCAGTGTAATCGCAAAGAAAATATGAAAGATTATTTAAACAACAGTTTTGCTGTTCGAAACTGTACGAAAAATCACTTTTACTCTGGCTTTTATATGCCTGCAGGCTTATAATTCTTATAAAACTTCGGCGTCATTCGCGAAATGTCTTCCGGCCAGGTGGGTTTTCAGTGAACCAAAAACGTAGAAATCGCTAGGGGCTAAGTCCACTGAAAACCCACCTTGGCGGGAGACATATCGCGAATGTCGCCGAAGTTGAATATGAAATGAAAACGTGGTTTAGAAACCACAGCACGCAGTTCTATGCAGCCGGTTTGCGATGACTGATAAAACAATGGGATAAGTGCATCTATGTTGGTGGAAAATATGTTGAGACATAAAGGGACAATGTATGCATAAAAATAAACTGGTGTCAAGTTGTTAGCATATTTAGTTATTTTTCTACAACCATTTGTGGCTTACTTATTGACTTCCCCTCGTACATATGATCGTGCATCTGGACCAACAAACATATAGACAATCATGTAGATAGACAAAACGATGTACACACAGATAAATAAACAGATACACAGACAGATAAACAGATAGACAGTCTACCAAATAAACAGATAGATACACAGGCGGACAGCCATATAAATATGTAAACAGTTTAGGAGATAAACACACAGATACCCAGATAGACAGGCAGATACACAGACAGACACTCAGATATACAGATAGATAATCAAACAAACAGAAAGACCTATAGAAATCAGGCAGACAGACAGATGAACAGATAGACAGACATAAAACGTTATGGACTATTAAAACTCACCATCGTCTAAACAATGTAAGAATTATACCGCATAGACCAGTTATTTCAGAAAACAATAATTCTCCAGTTTAGGGTAAGTTTGATTGAGAAGTACATTAATATGTAATTATTAAATACAAACTAACATGATATCAGACACTAGCAAACTTAACACTGTTGGTTGGATACACAAAGCTTAGTGTAGTTAACACCCGTACGGTGTAGAGTGAGACAAAATCTTTTTATTTGTATACACAATCGATGGTCGTTTATTTACATTATAAATGTCACAACCCGTCAAAAGTTCCAGATTATGGTTACGTCTTATAATAATACTAGCTGACCCGGCCCGACTTCGCCCAGTTCCTGGTGGGGAGCATCTCATTTAATTCATATAAGTAGTCATATAAGTTCTCGTTCCCGTTACCGACTATCTGTCTGTCTGTCTGTCTGTCTGTCTGTCTGTCTGTCTGTCTGTCTGTCTGTCTGTCTGTCTGTCTGTCTGTCTGTCTGTCTGTGTCTGTCTGTCTGTCTGTGTGTCTGTTTGTCTATCTATTTATCTCTGTCTGTCTGTCTGTCTAATAGACCCATCCCTCTGTCTCTCCCTCCGTCTATCCCTCCCTCCCTGTCTGTCTGTTTATCTATCTATCTATCTATCTATCTATCTATCTATCTATCTATCTATCTATCTATCTATCTATCTATCTATCTATCTATCTATCTATCTGTCTGTCTGTCTGTCTGTCTGTCTGTCTGTCTGTCTGTCTGCCTGATCCGGCCCGGGTTCGCCCAGTCACTGGTGTGGAGCATCTCATTTAATTCTGAGTAGGTAAGAATCCGCTCTGCCTTCAAAATGTTGACGTGAAGATTTTCTTCCTGCAGCTGCTTCTGCATTTGTTGATCAGTAAGCTCCATTTTTAGCCGCTTGACCACCCATCTGACTGTGTTTGAATCAGTGTTTCTGATTCTGGTGTCTTGGTCCTCCTTCCTCTCACAAGTTTTTGTGTTCGTCTGTGGGTAGTTCGTCGCTCTTCTTATTGGTAGTTTCATTGACTGTAGGTTCAGATACTTTATTACAGCTTGCATGCAGACTCTCCAAAGGCAGGTTCGTCTTCTTGATAGTCTGGTCGGTTTTCTCGCTATGCATCTTGGAAGCTGCTTGTTTCTTTGTGCTATTACGACGTGCCATTTTCCCCCCGTATCAGGCTGCTTGAAATGTGTAAGGCGTCTTGGCTTGATAGCGCTGAGAAGTGCTGTCAAGCGAATCGTGCCGATATGATAGCGGAAAACATTAAAGATGCGATGATATTGTTCAACATCTTTACGATAACTTCTTAAGCATAGAAAGATGAGTTACAATGTTATGCATTATGCATTATTTTATGTTAACTTTGAAATTGCCTTAAAAATTGTATCATTATTTATTATAACTCATATGCCGGTACATAACTATAGACAAAGAGTTTATAAATCTTTGAAAACGATACAACAATATGACTATAAGTTATACAACAATGTTATTAAAAGTTATGCCCCTTGAAATAACTTTTTCTAGAGTTAAGTCCCTTAGCTATATATAAATTTTAATGAAAAATGAAAATGAATAATACTGAGTAAGCAGGCGATTTCACACTAAAAAATTATCACAGTTGGCAGCTCTGGAATGAAAGGAAGACGTGTAGAAAATTTCATCTCAATCGGATGGGCCGTTAGCGAAAAAATAAAGGACATACATATTTACATACATACACTTTGTTTTATATATATAGATAAGTGTGCGTATGTACGCCTGCTGTCCGGATGATTATTGGTTAGAACGCGCTTGGGGGATGACAGGTTTCGACAATAGGTTTCGACTATAGGTTTCGACAATAGGTTTCGACGCTTGCACTCATCGTCTCGCTAAGTGAAGGAAAGAGTGGTCACCTATTGCTCTGTGCATTCCATCTTACACAATGTGATGGCTCTATGACAGTGGTTCTCAACCGGTGGGGAATCCCCCCCCCCTTCCCCCAGGGAGGAATTTTAGGGTGTCCTGGGGAGGAGGGGGTGGGGGTGGGGGATTAAGAATATTTCAAGATCGCCTTAGTACAAGAACCGTTTACTTGATATTGTTTTTCCCTCCAAACTTTAGTTCTGTACTTCTCGCCCTTCTGAAATTCGTTTTATAACTTAAGTAGACCCGCTAATCACGTTTTATGTAGACGTCTAGACATGTTCTAGTATGTGTTATTTAATTTAGCTTCCATTTTTACGCATACTGTGTAGGGGCAGTGTGAATATATAGGGAGGACTTACGAAAGGAAGGGGGGAGGGGAAATGACATTCTGAACATATGGCGAAGGGGTGCATGGGCCAAAAAAGGTTGAGAACCACTGCTCTATGACATCACAGTTCCATGGTAGGTTTCTACTTCAGGACATGGGTTTGTTTTAAAAGGTGAATAATTCAACGATATTCAGCGGTATTTAAAAACGTAAAGTAAAGAAGAGATCTGATACACAATAATCAACATCATCATCATCATCATCATCATCATCATCATCATCATCATCATCATCATCATCATCATTCACCGTGCCTTTAAGTGTATTTCTTTTGTTTGTTGGCGTTCGCTCGCTTTGAACTCAGGCGTGCTTCATACAAGTGCTACCGCTTCTAGTGCACTGGACTGAAATTTGCGTGATGATTAACTTTCCCTATTATCAGTGACAACCGATAAGATTTGCAAAAGAGAGATAGAGGAAGGCAGCGTGAAACGATTATTGACAGTCTATTGTCATGGCACGAAAGGGAGTCAATACACGAATTGATCCATGACGTCGGAGATCGTAATTTGTGGAGAAGTATGATCGCTTACGCCAGCCGGCATGGCACAGCATGATGATGATGATGCTGATTATCAGTGTCCCTTGCCACAAGGTGAACCCACTCCGGACTTCAGACGTACTTGTAATTTACGTCCCCAAGTCAAGGGCGAGAAGTGAAAATTGTAGTCCAACTGACCGGTGTAGGGATTGATCTCGCAAAGGTAAGTAAATTCATCGGTATTCATTGGCGCTTAAAAACGTAAAGAAAAGAAGAGAAGTCAGAGTACACATTTATCAGCACCATCATCAGCACCATCATCAGCACCATCATCAGTATCATAATTCTCCCTGCCTTTCACCGTATATCTATATAGGCATAGATGGAGACAATAAACATAGAACTGATTGGGTTGTCATTTCACGGTGCAACATTTAACGATACAGTGAGGCAGATAGGCAAAACTACACACGGAATTTTGTAACACACAGATCCGTGAAGTGTTTCGCTCTAGTTCACTACCCCGGTGCTGGTGAGATTATACCATTGGCACCTTTGCGTCTTGACAGACGATAGTTTGGTACATTGTGCTTCAAAAAGGCTTAATAACTGTCATATGGCAATAACTACGATCCATGGCGGTGGCGAGTGTGGCTGGTAAGGCCAATTCTTGCTGCAAATGTTTGCCCACAGTAGGTGCATGTGAAAACATGGTCATTTCCACCATTTTGCACCATCTTACGTCTCTCACGCTCTGTGTGTGCTTTATCTGCAATCATTTTCTCCTTTGTCTTTATTCCATTTCTGATAGTTGCCCTCCATGCAACACGTTCAGCGGCGACGTGCTCCCATTGTGCATTATCAATGCCTGTATCAATCATGTCCCGCTTACACACATCTTTGTATCGTAGTAGAGGCCGACCCTGAGATCTCCTACCCGTCTGTAATTCACCAAAAAAGATGTCCTTTGGTATTCTACCATCATCCATCCTCCTAACGTGTCCTATCCATCTAAGTCTACGAAGACTGAGCATGGAATACACCGTCACAACAACCTGATCTTTCCAATACTTCAGTATTTGTGATTTTGTCTTGCCACTTAATACCAAGTATTCTTCGCAGACACCGCATATGAAAGCTGTTTAAACGTTTCTCTTGGCATGAGTAAGTTGTCCAGGTTTCACTGCCATAAAGAAGAGTACGAGGACTTTTGTTTTGGCAGTAAGCTTCCTGTTTGTCAGAGCCTAGCTATGCAGCAACATCGTTACGGCACCCGGCGGACAAGAGTTGTCGGCTGGCAAGATTGCTACCTGACACGCGACCAGCGGTCAGGCTGACGACAGACGCACGCAAGCCACGTGACCCCACCAGAGGCAGTGGGCAGTGTGCGTGATAGCTCAGGACCGAGCTGGGACAGGAGACTGGAAGGACATGTGTGACGAGAGCAAGGCGTTTGTGTGAATCTCCGTGGTTGAAAGCCGAACGACTGATATCTGAGCGTCAGACCTATGAGCTGTATTGTGGTTGTGAGTTATATATTGTAGATCGTTGTAATTATCGTTCTGTATTTAATGTGGCAATAAATCCATAGAAACTTGTGTTGCTGTGTCTTACGTCGAATCACGTTATACTTGTACTGTCTCACACGTGTTAGCCAACGAGCCGAATATAAGATCCTGACATGTGTGGACGTGGGTTGCTCGTCTTGTTTAAGAACCTAATATATTTAAACGTGTGCTGCTCGTCTTTGTTATTTAAAACTATAATTCTTGTACGTGTAAAATTTGTCAAGGTTATAGTGATGTACTTGTGATCGGAAAAGTCTCAGTGTGATCCATTAATACATTGTTTAAATATGTTCAAAACTATTAGAAATGTCAGTACAATTGTTTGATCCTGTAAACGTGTAAAAACAATTTTGATTTGTAAAACGTGTCCCGTTTGACCTTGTCAACATTGTGATTTTTTCGCCATTTTGACCTTGTCGCCCCATTTTTTGTTTTAAAC
>JACEFZ010025823.1:0-13288 GCA_014155875.1 Cepaea nemoralis
AAAAGGGGAAATTTGGAGACGCCCTGGCACGGTTTGGGGGCACAACTGGGATACCACGACAGTGACCACTACCCTTGTGTCATCCTGATCAAGAAAGACGGGGCCATGAGTCAAAGAAACAAGACCAATGCCTTCCCGTACGACATCACTGGTCAAGACGCCATAAGCAAGATCAGAAGAAGGAAACTAACTTCCTCCCGTAGGAGACAAGAAAGATGGCTGCAGCCACCATGGTGGAATGGAGAGGTCGAGAAGGTGTGGCTGGGAAAGAGGCAGGCTGTCAAAGACTGGCAAAAGGCCAGAAAGGCTAACATGCCACAGGTTGAGTTGGCGAACCTGAAGACTGAGGTCGTTAGGACGACGACTTTATTCAAATCCTGCGCCAAACAGGCCAAGGCCGACAAATGGGACGAGTTCTGCAGGAAGGTGTGCTCCGAGCAATCTCTTACGACATGCTGGCGCCTCCACAAGAGCATGAACGGTGCTGCACAACGTAGGGGTATTCCAGACTTTCAAGGCACAGACCTCGCATGGAAAAAGTCGGATGCGGATAAAGGTAAGGCCCTTCTTGCACGCTACATAGAACAGACTGACCAGAAAGACGAGCCCGCCAGACAGAGGACCACAACAACACTCTCTCAGTTGTGCGAGGGGGTCGGGACAGACGAAGAATGGACAATCACAGTTGACATATTGCGTGCGATGCTCAAGAAATCACCTAACACCGCCCCAGGCCCAGACGGCATCCGATATGGTGACCTAATGGTGATATCAGATGATGACATGGAAGAACTGGCCAGAGAATTCAACACCAGTATCCAGAGGGGTCAGGTCAAAGAAGAATGGCTACACAGCTACTTGCTGCCGCTGCCAAAACCGAACAAAGACCACTCCAAGATAAGCTGCTACAGAATCATTACGATGCAGAATACTGTTGGCAAGCTACTGGAGAAAATTGTAGCACACAGACTTGCTTGGGACTTGGAACAGCTCGGCTGCTTCCCGCCCACACTTGGAGGATACAGACGCAACAAAGAGTCATGGCTGAATGCGGCGGTCTTTGCTCAAGATGATTTACGAAGGATTTCAGGTCAGAGAAGAGACATGTGCGGCCGCCATAGACTTAGAGGACGCATATAACAGAGTATCTTTCGAGCACTTGATGCAAACCCTCCTCAGACTGAAAGTGCACCCTCACCTTGTACGATGGATAGCTGCAGTTCTACTCCAAAGGAAGGTGGTGCTAAGATGCGGGAGTTGGTCTTCTGAGCCGATAACGATATGTCCAGGATTGCCGCAGGGTTCACCACTGTCACCAGTACTATTCAACGTGTATACGGTGCCGATCACTGAACAACAGTTGGACTGGGAGGGGTAGGACTCTATCATTCGTTGACGACATCCTCGTGTATCGACAGGGTCGAGATAGACAGGCGGTTGCCAACTATATGCAGGGCGAACTAGATCGAATTTCCTCATGGTGTGCTGATGCCGATGCCCTTGTCAACCCTGCAAAGGCAACGGTTACATGGTTCTCACTAAACAACCATATTGTGAAAACAGACCTGCCGGCAGTAAGAATGGATGGGAGCATTCTGAGTAGAACCCAGTCAATGACATATCTTGGCGTGAGGCTTGATCGTAGCCTGTCCTTCAGAGATCATGTCGATTATGTCATAACGAAGGCTCGAAAAGGTTTGGCAGCAATGAGAGTCATGGCGACTGCCAATATCGAGCAAAGACTGCTATTACTTCTGTTCCAAGGACTTGTGCTTTCACGCATCGAGTATGCCCTGGCCATCCTCACTGTCAGCCCTACACAGATTGGAAGACTTGAAAAGGTACAAAACGAAGCCATGCGCATCATTTTGGGCTGCACGAGAGACACCAGCTGTGTAGCAATGAGATACCTCCTTGACTTCCCGACAATGGAACACAGGATCAAGATCTGGAGAGCTCGTGCATACTTAAAAATAAGTGCAGATGAGCAGCACCCTCTGCATGACGCTGTATTCAGAGAAAAGGGTGACAGGCTAAAGAGGGGCAAATCATGGATGGGTCGGGCGGAAGATGTCGTCGGACAGGTCTGCAGTCTTACCAGTATCAACCCCGGCAAGGAATGGGTGCCGGTGCCTCCAGCTTTTAAGTGTACCTTCTCCTGCATTATCACACTCGACAGACGGTGCAGAGAGCAGAACCCTGCCGCTGTCAATGCAGAGGTTAACGCGCTCATCTATGATCACTCAGATAGCCCCGAAGTGCTCATCTATACAGATGGATCTGTTGTAAAGCAGCAGAGAAGTGCGTGGGCATTTACAGCCCGTTCAGCGGGCCGAACCGTTCAAGAATCCAGTGGTGCCCACTCTATGACCACGAGCAGCATGACGATGGAGGTGATGGCAGTTACACAGGCTTTCATATGGCTGGAATCACAGCATTATACCAACGTGTGTGTACTAAGTGATTCAATGAGCATGATTCAGAAGGTCGAAGCTGGATCTGTACGTAGACAGTGGACTGAGTCGCTGCGGAAGTCTGTTGTCCGCAAAGTCACCTTCATCTTCGTCCCGGGACATGCGGGAGTCGAGGGAAATGAACGAGCTGATAAATTGGCTGGCTCTGCACCCCCTGTAGATGGCCAGCCCATGGATCGTGCCGATGTTATTAACGCCCTTAAAGATATGGCGAGAACAGAGGATCTTGACGCCATTGAGTCCACATCGCTTTCCAGGATGAAAGACCTGGGAGTAAGAATCGGCACAGCCAGACGCGAGAGGTACATCGGGAAAACAAAGCGCCTCGTCAACCAACACAGAACTGGCACTATTAGCCACCGGACGCTGATGCATATGCTGGGGGGGGGGGGGATCTGAGCACCTATGGACATGTCCGGAGTGCAACGAAGATACCCCAACTGATAACTAACTAACTATCTCCTGTCAGCTCCAAAACTCCTACCAAGTACCATCACCACCGCTCGGTGATGATAAAACATGGCGGTGCAAAACTGTTTACAAACAACCGGTGAGGGTGGCAGCAGGGACAACAATCACAGTATCAAAAATGTGGGAAAGGGGGATGTGACAGTATACGCGTTTACAAAGCCATATATATTAATAGTGATTATAATGATAATAATGCAAATAACAACCAAATACATAAAGGAATAACACTGCTAAGGGTGATAGTGATAGTACTGATAGACTCAATCTCAATGATAATAATAGTTTTAACATGTGATTCCATGTGCTAAATTGATTATCTTAGGAATGGTGTTTACATGAAATACATCTTATAATAATAAAGACAAAGAATAAAACTACTAAGGGTGATAACAGCAATGCTAAAAAACACAATGATAAAATTAGTTTTGATAATGATCACATTTTCCAAACATGTGGTTCCATTTGCTAAAATGATTTTCTTAGAAAGGTGTTAAATTATGGCAGGTACATAAATTAACAATTGCATCCTGCACTGTACAATAATATAGTAGGTGTAAAGAGGAGTTGGTTATCTTTTTTTCCTCCTTGCTTATTATTATTTTTTTTTTTAATACATATACTTGCAACATGCAATGTTCAATAATAGTAGAAGTAAAAGGAGTTGGTTTTCTTTTTCTGCTTGCTTATTTTTTTTTTCTTATTTGTAAGGGTTCATTCATTTTTTCCCTTCCTCTTTTTTTTTTTTTTTTTTTTTAACTTTTTGTAAAAAGTTACCAAGCATCAGCATTTGCACAAAATTTTTACAATCTTTACATTTTTGTTTCCCTTGCCATCCTCTCACCATTTTGTTCCAACCCACCAATGCCTTAATCACCACTATCTCAATTATGGTAAAGGCAGGATACTTTTTTGAACCAAACCGGTGTGGGTATCAGCAAAGGCAACAACAAATATGAGCGAGGGGAGGGGGGCACATGGGAAAGGGTTTTTGTTTTATTACTAATGATGACAATAATAATGATGACAAGAAGAGACATACTGAGGGTAATAACAGCCAATATAAAAACCAGCAATGGTAATGATAGTTATGAAAATGATAAACTTTTTACAAATTGTGATTCCATTTCCTTACATGATTTTCTTTGGAATGGTGTTAACATAGCATAGCAGGTACATACCACTGTAAAACTGCAGTTTTTAATAATAGTTGGAGTAAAAGGAGTTGTTTCCCCCCCCCCCCCCCTCATTTCCCCAAGCATTTGTTTTTACAAATATCTTTACCATATCATTGGTTTGGTAACCATATGTGATTGTGTATTCATTTCTTCAACACTCACTCACATGATTCAAAGGGGGTGGCAAGGAGAAAGGGAAATCTTTACATTTTTGTTTACTTTGCCACACTTTCCTCAATCGGTTCCACTCCACCAATGCCTCATGCCCACTCTTAATGATGGTACAGGCAGGATAAATGTTTGAACCGACCAGTGGGGGTGGTAGCAAAGGCAACAAAACCATACGCAAAGGGGGCACTAGGGAAGATGAAGTTGTAAATTAATAAAGATGATAATAAGGATAATAAGGTAAATACTGAATACAAGGAAAAGGGGAAGTCTTTACATTATTTTCTCACTCGCTACTCTCTCTTCAACTGGTTTCACCCCACCCAAGCCTCATGCTAGGGGAGATGAAGTTGTAAAATAATAATGATGATATCACTAATACTTATAACATTAATGATACTAAGGATAATAAGGTAAATACTGAATACAAAGAAAAGGGTAATGATGGTACAGGCAGGACAAATGTTTGAACCAACCAGTTGGGGTAGCAGCAAGGGTAGCAAACCAAAAGCACCAGGGGGCGCAGGGGAGATGAAGTTGTAAAATAAATAGTGATGATTTCAATAATACTTTTAAAATCAATGATACTAAGGATGATAAGGTAAGTATTGACTACAAGGATAGGTGAAAGTCTTTACATGTTGTTTCCTCGCTACTCTCTCACCAATTGGTTTCACTGCACCAATGTCCCTATGACCACTGTAATGATGGTACAGGCAGGGCAAATGTTTGAAACAAAATAGTGGGGGTAGTAGCAAAGGCAAACAAACCTTAAACAAAAAAAAAGGGGGGGGGGGACATGGGGGATGAAGTTGTAAAATAATAATGGTGATATCATTAATACTTATTTAATTAACGATACTAAGGATAAAAAGGGTAGTAAAAAATAATAATGTTAATGATAGTAATAATAATACTAATAATAATAAAATAATAATAATAATAATAATAATAATAATAATAATAATAATAATAATAATAATAATAAAAATAATAATATTAGTATAAAGGATATGCGATTTTATTTACTAAAATGATAATCTTAGTTGTGGTGGTAGTTTAGCACAACAAGTTCATTTAAAGCAAAACATTCCATAAATAGTACATTGGAATGGGAGGAGTTAAATTTTCTTTTCTCCTCTTTTCTTTTCCCCCTTGTGTATAAGGGTGAAACCATTATTTGAAACAAATAAAACAAGCATTTATACTTCCACTATTCTTTACATAAGTGATTTTTCATTGGTCTTTGGACCATATGTGAACTTTTTTAATCATCCACTCACCATTCACTCACAGTTTCTACTTTCTTTCTCGCGCTCATGTATACCACAATTGTAATAAAGTAAGGAAGAGTACATATGATTTACTCTGGAAATAGTTGTGATATCTTGTGTGTGTACATAAAGGAAACTAAATGTGTGTTATATGTGTGGTGTTTGTATCTGGCAAAATTTCTGCAGGTCCATATAAGTTGTCTGTAGTAAGAAAGTGCTACAAGTAGTTTTGTATGTATGTCCTTAGATGTCATTGGTATAGTATTGAGAAAAATTGCTTTATATATGTCGGTTTGTTTGCCTGTGTGTGTTTGTATGAGGTGTTTGAGTGTTGCGCGTGTGGCAGTAATTGTTGGACATGTATAATAAATGTGTTCCTCTGTCTCTTGTGTGTTGTTTCTACATAATTGACATTGTTTGGATATGTATGCTTCTACCTGTGTTGTGGGGGGCATACTGTATAGCAGTCTATATGTGATCTCCCTAGCTTTTGCTGTTATGTGTTTGTTGTGTAGGTTTGAAAAGGTACATGTAAAGTCAGTCATGAAGTATTTGTGTCCTCTTTTAATCCTAAGTCTTAGTGATGGTGCTTGTTCTCTAACTAAATGTTTGTATATTGTGTGCGTTGTTTGCTGTATTAACTGTTCATGTCCTTTTATTGCCTGTATGCATGTCTGATAGAATGTTGGCAGTCTTCCCTGGTAGTGTGCAGTTGCATTGTTAAGAGGTGTGAGATGTTTGATGTTGTGGCCTATGTAGTATAGTGCTAGTCTGTTCTGTTCTGGGTGTCTGATGATTTTACCTATGTGACTGATTCTAAGTGACAGTATTTTTGTCTGGATGTCCTGTAGTGCAATCTCGCCTTGTTTCCTGTCTTGTATGAGAGTTTTGTGTTTAATGCTGTGTATCGTGTTGGTGAAGATGAAGCGTCTGATTTGTTTGTTTATGTTTGTGACGGTCTGTTTAGGAGGGTCCAGTACTGTCGCTAGATATATTATTTTGGGTAATATGTATGTGTTGACTATTGTGCTTCTACCAAATATTGTGGATGTCTTGTACCTATACCCGTGTAACATGTCTGTGATCTGTTCGGTAAGTGCGTGCCATGTCTGTCTGTGTGTTTCTGTGGGATCGCATGGAAATGTGATCCCATACAGCTTCATGGTGTCTATGTGTTTCAGATCTGGAGGGAAATCAGCCTTTTGTTTCCACTTTCCCAGGCCCATTATCTGTGATTTCTGTACATTAATTTTGGCTCCACTGCCTTTTCCAAAATTGGTAAAAGTGTGGAGTATATTCCTTATTGATGTGTTGCTGGTGGGAAAGAAGGCAGTGTCATCTGCATAGGCGATGAGCTTCTGCTCTCCTATCCCATGCAGGAAGGTTCCTTTAATACTAGTGTCTTGCCTTATCTTCTCTAATAAAGGTTCTAGAGTGAGCACATACAGGAGTGGTGATAAGGGACATCCTTGTCTTACAGATCTCGTGAGCCTGAAGCTAGCTGTCAGTGAATGGTTCACCAACACTCTGCTCTCAGGATTTTTGTACAAGATCTGTATCCACTGCCTGTAGTACTCTCCTATGTTACAGTGTTCTAGTGTCCTATGTAGGTAAGTGTGGGAAATTCTGTCGAAGGCCTTCTCTTGATCCAAGGATAAGATGGAGGATGGACAGTCTTTTCCATGTGTGTAGTTAATAATGTCCCTAATGAGGTGTGTGTGGTTGTGTATATTTCTGTCTTTGACACTGCACTGTTGGTCTGGGTGTATTAGTGTTGGCATGAAAGGTTTAAGTTTGTTGGTGAGTGATTTGGCGAGTATCTTGTAGTCTGTGTTGAGTAAGGAAATTGGTCTGTAGTTCTTCAGTTGTGTTTTGTCAGTTTTATCCTTGCATATGAGTGTAATGTAAGACATGTTGCAGCTGTCCGGAAGATTTTTTTTGTCAAAGGCTTCCTGATAGACTTTGAGGAGAAGATTGCCTAGAATAGGAAAGAAGTGTTGGTAGAATTCTACTGTCAAACCGTCTGGTCCTGGAGTTTTGTCTTTGTTTAGTGTGCTTAGTGCCTGTGTTATGTCTGTCAGTGTCAGTTCTGTGTCCAGTGTGTCTTTGTCTGTGTCAGATAATTTCTTTGTGTACTGTAAGAAGTTGTCTTGTATCTGTGTGTCGCCTGTCTCTGCTGTGAATAGTTGTGTGTAGTGTTGTTGGAAAGCAGTCTCTATGTGTGGTGTTTCTGTCTGCATGTTACCTTGCATGTCTGATATTTTGCTTATTTGTCTGTTACGTTGTACGTTCTGTTCTATTGCTAAATATTGCCTCGTAGCTGACTCTTGTGTAATTGTGTTGAGTTTTGTTCTGAGAAGAGCACCCTTTGTTCTGAGAAGAGCACCCAGATATCTGTGTTGTTGGTGTTCTTCTAGTTGTGCTTCTAATGTGTGTAAGTGATGTGCATCTCTGTCTGTTTGTTTTGTTAGTCGTATGGCTGTCTGTATGATGTGCTCCTGTCTTAGTCTGTCTTTGTGGATCCTGGTTGCTAGATGTTGTGTTCTGATTCGTATGGTGTTTTTCAATAAGTCCCAGTATTGTGTGATGTTCTCAGTCGGTATATTGTCTGTGTACGTGTGTATGAGCTGTGTCATATATTTTACATATTCTGTGTGTTCCAATAATAAATTATTGAACGTCCAGTGAGGTGACCTTTTGTTTGGGTGCGTGTTTGTGCTGTTTGTGCTGATGTGTACTAGTATTGCTTTGTGGTCTGTGTAATCTAATGTTTCCCGTAGGTGTTTGGTTTGTATGATGTGATGTGTTGCGGGCGTGTAAATCCGGTCTAATCTAGATGATCTGTTGTGTGGTTTGTTTGTGTATGTCGTTTCTCTACTGTCGGGGTGTGTATGCCTGAATGCGTCTGTGAGGTTGTGTGTATCGATTATATTTCGTAGTGTGTCAAGTTGATGTAAGCTGTCCCTGCCGGCTCTCCTCAGCTGTTTTCCCACCTCCCCACCTACCACGTCTAAATCTTCAAGAACACAATTGTAATCGCCGGCAAGAACAATATTTTGTCCCCTGTATGTCTGTGTTAGTAAGTCGTCTAAATTTTCATAAAATAGAGGTTGATAATTGTAGGTAGGTGGTGCGTGTATGTTCACAATGACAAATGAGTGTGTGTCGTTTTTAACTTGAACTGTGGAAATTCTACTGTGTGTCTGTGTGTGTTCTAAAAATAGTCCACGTGTCGGAAATTTGGAGAAAGGCTGTCCCTGACCCTACGTTATGTTTCGCCAAACTGAAACACGAGTTTCTTAATCCTAGCCGTGTCACTAATTCTGCTGCTTCAAAGTCTGTTTTGATGTTAGTTTCTTGTAATAAACGAAAATCGGGTTTGTGTATGAGTGTGACTATATGTTGTAATTTCATTTTCATACCACGAATATTCAAACTAATTAAACATAAGTTGTCTGCCATTTTTAAAATAAAATTAAACAAGATGGTGGTTAAATTAAGTGATTACCTTTCCTGTAGTAATTTAATTCTGGGTTGCGTCTTCGGGTTTGATGGTATGTTTGTAGTTTTCGTTTTCCTCGTGTTCTTCGTCGGTGTCTTCGTCAGTGTTTATAAAAAGTGGTCCTTCGTTGTCGCTGTTTTCATCCTGCTTTGTAGCAGGTTTCTTGCATGGTTTAGAAGGAGAAGGGGAAAGTCTTCCTTCCTCTTCTCTCATGTCGTTGTTGCCTGAGGAATTTCTCCTCTCTGCCCACTGTCTTTTTCTGCCGTAGTGGACGGTTTTGAATCCTTCGTCGTTGGTTTCTTGTGAAATTGTTTTTGCTTGAGTGTCTGCGTCTGTTTCCGTGGTCACTGGTCCACCAGCTACCTCGGCGTCATCTTGGGTGGCGTTGTCCTCGTCTGGCCTCGTGGCTTCTTTTGGGCCGGCTGTCTCGGCGACATCTTGTTTTTTGTTGTTCGAAATTGTTTGAGGTTTTCCCCCGAGTGAGGGGAAATCTTCTTGTGATCTTTCAGTTGGTTGTGTGATATTTATATTGTCTTTCTTTTGCCTCCGGCTCGGGCATTTGTTGGCCCAGTGTGAGTCCAGGCCGCATGTAGGGCATTCGGTGCGACGACCCACTATTGTGAACATAATACGGTGGTCTCCTGTGATTTTCCCAGGAGCTGTAATCTTGGCGTAATGAGGTATTGGTTTTTTTGGGGTACAAAGAACTCCCCATTTTCCGCCACCGTACTTGATGCGGAATACTTCCGCATTTTCGTCACCCATTGTCTGTTTTACGATGAACTTGACTCCCTCTGGAGGAATCGTGTTGGGGAGCCAATGGATCGTCACCCGTTCTCGTTCCTTTTCAAAGTGTTCAATCGACACCTCGAGTCCCTCGGTCGGCAGTTTTATCTTTTTGCCATGCAGGCCTTTGTAAACTGCCACATGGGCAGCTTGGGTCAGATTTACAAACCACCGCGTGGGTGTCTCATATCTGTAGATGTCTGCTACTCCGCCAGCAGGCACCCCGCATGGGCCGAGCATCGTGCTGGCAATTAAATGGGGCGTGCCTTTGGCCGCCGCGCCAGATCCGGTAATAGTGAGAACCAACGTACCTTTTTTATGAAGCGGTGTCCCCTCGAGAAAGCGGTCGATGTCCACAGATTCCATGTTGTCGAAAGCTGCCATGTCTGCTGTTGATGAAGTTCCGGAAATAACACCACAATGAAAAATCTAAAAGGCGAAAGATTTGTTCGTAGGTGAAGAGAAACCAGAGTCAAGGTACCAAGCCTGAAAGCGATTAAGATGTATATTTTTATACGTTGTGAAGAGAAACCAGAATTTTTACAAACGGGTGGATGTTAACCCCACACTTTAACCCCCAACCTGGAGGACCAGGTTCATTTACAATTATAAAATACTTCAAATGATTTGAGCTGTTTTCTTAAAACAACAGAACTTTCAAACAGTATACAGAAATAATAAATTTCTGTAAATATATTCTAATTGAAAATCTTAGATTAGTTATATGTACTTAAACAAATGGAATATAAATTTGAGATATCATAGAGATATTTTTAATTATTAATTATTTCCCTTACTTGCCACACTATTCTTATGTCCCTTGATATTTCATTCTTTAAATGCAGAAAAGCCCCATTTACACTCTGTGGCGCGCGTAGAGAATATGCTAGCTCCATAATTATATCTTCATTACCTTAATTATATAAGCCAATGGTAGATGCTTAGTGGCATGGTTTGTGAGATTAATTGTACGAAAATCTTCCCATTCAATTGCTCCTCGTCTTTTTGGTATAGAAATAAGGGAGACTTTATAAGCAAACGTTTGCTAGTAATATACGGAATGATTTAGTTGAGAATCTAGGCTCCATTGGAAGATGAAAAGAAGGGGAAGAATATTATTTATCGTTTTTACTTTGTTTTATATTGTCCATTAACTCTAAGATTACGCCTGTGTGACGGGACAGCCCCGGCAGCATCATAATTACCCAAGTTTTCAAGGAATTACAGAGCCCACAATATTTTTCTAAAATTCTCTAAAAGAATAAATGTTCCCCAGAAGAGGATAAAAACGTAAGAGAAAAATACAGAGTCACTTAGAGCCCGCACTATCATTTTTACTACATTGGTAGATCAAAGCAATGTCTGGTCTCTACATCTAAGAGATTTTCCCTTTGATGTTCTGATCAACCAGACATCGCGGAGCCAGTCAGTTGAGATTGACGTGTTAGTTTACAAGCCTGCGGTTGGAATAGGGACTGTTCAACAGGACCTAACGTGTGAACCAGCCACGGCAGAATGGGAGATAAGAGGGTCAGCCAGACCCGTCTGAAATAATACATGGCAGTGCTACTCAGGGGAAAACCCCGTGTGATCCAAAGACGGCAATATAATGCAGGCCTAACACCTTATCTAAAAGTCCAGACTTTGTGGAGCCAGGACAACGTCTGTAATTGCCACCACAAGGGAGAAATTAGAACCAGATGCCTAACATCTCACTGCAATACAGCGGCAAAGTAGGAACACATGGCTGACACCTTTTTTCCAGCAACCCAGGAAGGCGGGTGTTAACAGCAGATTGGAATGTAATGACGCAACGTCTGTTGCAGGGGCCAATTCATTGTTTCAGGAATGTGGCGGGGCATCGGTCAATTTGATTGACAAATGAAACTACCGTCCACAGGAAAGGAGGAGGGGTGAAAAGAATTTGGCACTTAATCCATCTGGGTAAACCATCTTACATGGAAAAATAGGCGGAGTTAATGAAAATGGGACATATTAATTAACCAACCTGGAAACTAGCCAGGAATTGAATAGAATAAAACTACATGCATGGCCAGCAAGACTTGAGACGCAAATTCACAATAGCATTCTTAGGATACCTACTGGAGAAATATTAACATTTCGTTCTGTTGGACTTCTGTACGAAGTATTATGATGGAATTTCCTAGCTATAAACCAGATCTCTTAGGAGCAATGGACAGTCAACAATCCATATCCGGAAGTGACTTAGCCTTGTGAAGGGACCAATTTGGACTCCTTCAATCTGACAGTGAACTGCGTCTCACTGGGGGAAGCATGATCTATGTGACCTCATAAGTTACGTATACCATACCATAATCATCATCATCATCATCATCATATGATCATCAATAGCAATAATAAACACAGTTGTTGTATTTTAAACTCAGTTGTCTGTATAATTCTAAATGTTTATAAATGTTTGTGTAGCGTAATCAAGTACACACATTATTGTATCATTTAGTGGGGGTTCGCACATATTGTCCAGAAGTGGGAATCTATGTCCGGGAGGTATCTTGCCTATGCAGTCATAAGTAACCAGATTACGTTGCATGTCTTAACTCCTCCTTTCTCACTTCTGGTGATACCAAGTACAGCCAAAACTATATAGATATATTCTATCTTCAACGAGCCACTTCTTGGCTGTTTTCTTGAGTATCAGGGACAGTGTCTTAAATCAGCATAACAGACATTTGTTCCACGTTTTCTCTCTGGGATTAGTCAGTGGTAATTAGTCCCTTCTGACAGAGTTAGGGGATCTCAAACTGTATCCAGAACTAACCACCAGTAGAAGAAAATGATTTTGGCTGAGTGGTTGCCCAACCGGGAGCTACCTCAAGCCAGTTGGTGACATCCTGTCATCTATTTGTTGTTCGCCTTCTTTTCAGTAATATACTTTGCTTATTTGATAGATGTCGTACTTTTGGATTTCCCTTTGTTCGCCGATGCTTTCCATACAACTGGAGAGAGGAAGGTGGGGGAGGAAGATAATAATGACAGGATTTGCAATTTTTCGGGTGTCCATCGACAAGGGTATTTGAACTCACCGATAAGGGTATTTGATCTCACCGATAAGGGTATTTCAACTCACCGATAAGGGTATTTGAACTCAATTTTTTAAAAATTAAAAAAAAAAAAAAAAAGACAGACGCGGATACTAACCACAACACTACCGAGGACACACTGATATTTCTACAAAACATTAATAATGTAGTCAAATGTAGGTCACGTGACCAGCCGTTTGCGAATAGGTCACGTGACCAGCCGTTTGCGTATAATGTCCGTGCATTACTAGCAAACGTTTGCTTATAATCACTTCGTTACTTTAAACATTTGTGGTATACGTACAAAATTACAACACATTATCACACTAATAAACAAACACAAACCAGACTTTATACTACTACAAGAAACAAATAT
>JACEFZ010025824.1:0-82500 GCA_014155875.1 Cepaea nemoralis
AAAATTGGAAAAAAAATTAAAATCCAAGGAAAAAAACAAGGGGAACCCAAAAACTTTTGAAAAATTCTGGGGGATATAACGAGTTCACTTGGGTATAGAGTGACCCAACCGAGGTGCCCCTGGCACCCCCCGTGTATTCTAGCCCCGGGGGTTTTGGCGGCAATCACATTTTACTCTGCGGTTGATCTCTTCTTCTTCTTCTTCTTCAGCATTCCGAGCCATTGAGGTTCTTTGCTGCAAATACAATCTGTCTCCATTCGTCTCTCTGGTGGACCTTCTCTTGCCAGTCGTTGATTCCAAGTGCTTGTAGGTCTGTATGTATATTATCTCTCCACCGCCTTCTTGGTCTACCTCGGGGTCTACGGTCATTTATTTCCTGAGTGTAAGCGAGTTTTGTTTCCCTATTATCTTCCATTCTTTCTATATGCCCCAGCCATTGTAGTCTATTAGCCTTCATGATACCAGTGATTAGCGGGGACTTAATCAAATCTCATATTAGTTAATTATGTCTACAAGCCCCTCCAGATTCTAGACCCCCACTAACTACCTACTCCTGTGGAACAATGAACACTTAGGCATCGTCCGAGGACCACACTCAATCATTATACAAAGAGCAAGTCAACTTACATAAAGTTTATTCTACCCTTGAGAATATAGAACTGAAATGAACATCCTGATAGAATAATCTATTTACACAAATAGAAGATAGAGTAGAGACAGAATCAGAGATATAGTTGTCTTCATCGAGTTGAGAAGTAGATTGGATGCAGATGTCCCGTCCAGTCGGTCCGCCACTCACCCGGCTTCCTTCCAGTGAGATGACTAGAACCTTGGAGACCACTCCGTCTCCAGAGCGTGGATCCACAACAATAGAGTCACTGCTGGACCTCACTTCACTGGACCAACTGCATCTGTATCACTCCCACGGAGTCACTGTTAATACAGTTCTCTAACAACCCTGGTTGGGAGACAATCCTCCTGGACTTGACTCCAAGTATTCGTGACTTCGATGAACATACGTAGTCACTGACCAATCGAATGGTCTGTCAATCATAGCACAGTCACACTGCTGAACGAATATGTCAATGACCAATTCAATGGTCTCTCACAGTCACACTGCTTGTAGCATCAGATATGGCAACTGAAATGTCCCTGAGTCCTACTCGAACACAGTTTATAATCTTCATACTGAGACAGTACATTATTAGAATCAGACATCTATTTCACGGAAACAATTCAGGTTGGACTATAATCAATAGTCCCTTCCACCTGGTAACACTTGCCACAAGTTAAGAGCTGGTGTAGTTCTTCTCAAGACCTGCCACTATAGCTGTCCAAAGAACCATTCAAGTGTCTGAAGTTCATTCACTTCCGCGTTTAGGCAGAACCACCGTAATAACATACGGTCAGGTGTTTCCTTTCGTTGAGCATGATTACTCAACATGCTGAAATGTTCCTGGCTGAAACAGTAATCTTCTACTATAGAAAAACATCACAAACCATCACTTCCCACACGTGCACCTTCAGGGCACTGGTATCTCTTGATGCACCCCTTCACGCATGGTGAATCACATTGGGTACATGGTGTGGTTGAGTCGGGCGTGATAAGTAAAGAATGGACCCCTTCGCTGTGTCACACGAAGTAGTTTCCTGCCAACGACAATTATAGTTGACTGGTTCCTCAACAGGCAAACTCCTGAAAAGGAAGAGCGACCGGTGAGAGTATATTGGCCCAAACATTAGTCCACATGCATCCTACCAATAACTACTCAACCCTCAGTCATGCTACTTAGTTATGCATATAACTAAAGCATTATCTCTATATGGAGAGTAGTGAAGCATGGGTTCACAAATGTCAGCTGGCCTCACAGAACAGCCCGTCAGACAGAGCAAGAAATCAGAATGACGAGTCTGATCGTAGGTCTCACCTATCCCTAATCATCTACCAGTCGTCGCTAACGTCAGTAGTGATAGTAGGCTGTTATCATAGTTCTAATTTAATCGAACTAAACAAATAGGTAAAGAGTCCCTGGACTCGTTCCTAACATCATCAATGTTCATTAAGAAACATAATCTTGATCAATATACCATCCCTCGGGATATAGGAATAGTACATGATCATATCCAATATGTACACAAGCCTGTTTGCTGGTGGGACCACCTGCCCACGCCATAGCAAACTCTTCTTATCAGACTCTGCCTTAGAATCAAGAAGCCTTCTTGAGAATACATGTTCCCCACATGTTCCAAGGGTAATGTTCCAGTTCAGCCCTCCCAAGTGGTTTAGCTTTGGCTCGGACCGAACTTCGTTGGTTTGGCCTACCAACCAATACTTTCATAACTTGCTTTCACTTCCCCCATATCCTATATTTCCCCAGTCTCATACAGCCTCCGTGCATCCTTCCATACTTCCAGCACCTTAGCATTCACTCGCACTAGCGCCAGTATGAAAGAACAAGATAGCTTAGACAAGATTTCAGAACGCATATGTATATCGCGACGGCACGCAGTGTTATCACGCGTCGAGCTATTCGGCGTTCGGAATTACTCCAGGAAGTATCACATGCCATGACCTAATATATATACACAATGTCACATCATATATATATATATATATATATATATATATATATATATATATATATATATATATATATATATATATATATATATATATATATATATATATATATATCACCAAAGCAAACTTACCTTACCACAGAAATCCGGTGTTCCACACAATGAATTCACTATTAAGTTACTACACAATAGTAACATCATTCCTGGTGGCACAGAACTAAGTTCTTCCTTTACTTAGTAACTAAGCACAATTTTGTCTGAATCTCCACCTACCAACTTACCTGGTTTTCTAACCGTTCTTCTGGCTTCAGCAACTGACTGACATAAATCTAAGTTTCTATCAGGCACAAGTAACTATGTTTTATTCTAACACAGCAACCTAATAGATGCAACGATTGGCAATATATGGTACATATATTTTGAACCCCGATCGCCCACATCGCATTCCGGCGTTCCTAACAGCTGATTCGCGAGCCCACAGTAAACAAAGCCACGATTAGCCGTCAACTGCGTTATCGATCGGTTTGCTAATTAGTATGCAAGGACAGCAGCATAGGTAATGAGGTTAGAACAATGGCGTGTGCTACACACGTACAAAGTTAAATGATTTAAACAAATATGTACCTGAATGGCGAAAACCCAGATTTCCCGTCAGCTTCAGAACTGGTTCAAGGGCTTCTCAGCTTCCTTTCCATAACAGTCAGCCGAATCATGGGTTGAGGTGAGACGCCACACAAAATTGGCTCACAAGGCCTGCGTCTGCTCTCTCCGAGCAACGTAGAAGTGAATGAAAGGTTTAGCCAATTTCCCCCCTCGTGCCAATTCAATGCGCACGAGAAGCGAGTGCTTCCTGAGAGAAGACACTTTCTCGGGAAACCGTCATTCCCCGCCTAGAATTTCTAGATCTCTCTGCACGAGAATTTAGAGCGATACCCAGCCTCACGGGTCCCTCGAATTCCGGTGTTTCGAGAAGATTATAGATAGTAATTCCTCCATCGGCTTCCCTCAGTCTATTTTTAGCTGGGAAAGTCCCCCGATGACGCGCCAAAATAGTGCGGGATCCTTACGACCCAAGACAGATAAACGCGTTTCGTCACAAACGCCAGCATCAAAAGGATCTTGCGGAAGTAACTGAGGCAAATAAATTAAAACAATTAGAACTGGCTGAAGCCACAAAATTAAAAGAAATAGCTGACGCCACCAAAATAAAGGAATTAGAGCTAGCTCAGAAAATAGAGGAAACTAAATTAAAAGAAAAACAACTTGAGATTGAGTCACAAACGCAAGTGAAAATGAAGGAGTTGGAGATCGAATCTCATGTACAGAGTGCTACCACTAAATTAAAGAGTAAAGAAGAAGAGAATAAGTTCAACAAGTACAAAGGGATAGTCAAACCATTTTGTTAAGGTGACTCCATATCTGCATGGACCGAGAACGTGGCGTCCAGCTTAAATTCCAGGAAGTGCCACGAGAACATTGGGCTGTGATCTATATGAAGAACCTTTTGGGGGAGCCCTAAAAGGTGATAGAATCTATCCCCCAAGAGCTTAGAAGTAATTATGATTACATCCGGCAACGCATTATGCAACATTTTTTGCTAGAAAATTCAAATACCAAATTCAGTATTCTAAACTAAAACCTAAATCAAATGAAACGTTCATTGACTATGTTTCTAACGTACAAAGTTTATTCAGTAAGTGGCTGAACGCTGCAAAGGTAATACAAAGCTTTGAGAAAGCTCAAAGACTTGATGATAATGGACAAAATCATCTCAACTGTACCTACTCCCTTTGCAAAGTTCTTTACAGCAAGCTGATGTCGAGTCATTAGAACAACTAGAAAAACGGGGGTCCGCATATTTTTCCTCAAATAGGGACATATTTAAATCATCTAGTAGAAGAGTCTGAAATAGTGGCTTTTGCCAAAAGTAAACCTCAAAAATCATTTCAAATGAGAAATATACCAAAAATCAAAGCCACCTCAATGTCCATATTGTCATTTATATCATGATAAGTTTTCTATGTGTGACAAAAACCCAGGATATTCATCTCACATAGAGATGATGATAAAGAAACAAGAGAACAAAAGAAACACGTATAGACGTGCAGTCAAATGCTTACTTTTGCCGGGCTTTTAGTCACTATAGTTCCAGGTGTGTTGGACGTCAGAGATTGAGAGCCAGTAATGCTGTACTTGTCGATACTTCATCTGAGAGTGGAAGCGAGCATGAGAGTGAGAATGAAGAAATGTTACCATATGGAGAGAATGTTGTAGCTGCAAGTGATGTACTAAATTTTGATAAGTGTGTAACATGCCACCAATTTCATGAAGACGGAATGCTAAAATGCGGGCACACAGTACCGTTTTCCAGTGAAAATGCTAACGCAGCAATTGCATCCAGAGACAAATTAGTTTTCCACGACGGAATGGTTAATAACAAACCCTGCCAGTGTTTAGTCGATAGCAGAAGTACCTTTATTGGCCTTAGGAAGGAATTGGCTAAGCCAGAAGACTATACAGGCGGCTTCGTAAAGTGCCGTACCTTTTCGGGTAACATAGAAAAATACCCATTAGCAAAGGCCCGTATAGACACTCCATTTCCTGTCCGGCACATTTACATGTGCCATCCTGCATAATCCGTGTACATATCTGATAATCGGATGCCTACCAGAGCTAAAGAACTGTACCGCAAAAGAAATAATAACCTGGAGAGAAACCAATAAGGCTAATGCAGTAACCAGGTCAGAAACACAAAACCAAGAAGACGAACACAATGCAACTACACCAATTAATCAGACTGTAGACGAACACAATGCAAGCACACCAGACAGTAATCAGACAGAAGATGAACACAATGCAAATACACCCAGCAATCAGACAGAAAACTGTACTCAGCGCAACTACAATAGTAAATCAAATAGAGGACGACGACATGGAACTACCAGTTCCAACAGTAGACATGACTGCGACAATTGACAGTATCATATAGAACCAAAACTTACAGACGAACAGATACAACAGACAATAGCTTTAGTGACAGAATACAGACAGATCTTTTCAGACATTCCAGGTAGGACAGATAGAATAGAACACTCCATCCTTCTTTCTGACTATACTCCGATAAAATGTAGACCTTATTCCATCCCTATGAATTATAGGGAAAAACTCGACAAAGAAATTCTTGATCTCGAAGCGAGTGGAATAATTCAAAAATCTCAGTCGGAATATTCATTTCCTATTGTCCTTAGTGAAAAAGAAGGATTCTACTATCAGACTCTGCGTCGATTATAGAAAACTAAACAGTATCACAAAAATAGACGCAGAACCAATTCCTCCCTGTGAAGATCTTATCTTAAATATGGCAACATCTACCATCTTCTCAAAACTTGACCTAACCAAAGGCTATTGGCAAGTGCCTATGCATAAAGATTCTGTCCATCTTACTGCATTTGCAACACCTTTAGGTCTATATGAGTGGCGATTTCTTCCTTTCGGCCTACGCAATGCGCCTGCTACTTTTGTCCGTCTTACTAGAGACCTTTTACATGGAGTAACAGATACTCAGACATATATAGACGACATCTGTGTAAATACAACAGACTGGACAAAACACTTACAAAAACTGAGACAAGTCTTCGAAAGGATAAAGCTATTTGGACTTACAGTAAAGCCAACCAAAGTGGAGATGGGCTTGGAGAAAATAGACTTCCTAGGCCATACTATATCTAAAGGCCAATTGCAAACTGATAACAAAATTGTGACCAAAATTCTGAACCTCACTATGCCAGTCACCAAAAAGCAAGTGAGGAGTTTACTGGGATTAGTAAACTATTACAATAAGTTCATTCCCAATTTAGCAGAAATTACCCGTGTTTTTTCAAATCTATTGAAATCGAATACCAAAATTGATGTGAAAGATGCTATTCTAATGAATGCAATGTCAAAACTTAAGCATCTTTTTAGCAATGTCCCAATCCTTCGGTTTGCCTAATCCCGAACTTACAATACTTTCTTAGGACTGATGCCAGCACAGTATCCATCGCGGCGTACTAGGTCAGAAGTATGACGACATTCCTACATCTGTAATATATGTAAGTCGCAAGATTACTCCGAACTGAAGCCAAGTATGGTGTCTCGTGAATTGGAGGCTTTAGCTATTGTGTACTGTGTCCGTAAACTGCATAGGATTTTTGGCAGGGACACACTTTGTCATCGAAACTGACATCGCCCCGCTCACAGTCATGGAGACAGGAGTCCATAAGAACAACAGGATCTACAGATGGTCCCTGATACTCCAAAATTATTCATTTTCGGTCAGGCACATTAGAGGCAAATGTAATACACTAGCTGACATGCTTAGTAGACCTTCGAACTTTGAAGTATCTGAAGTGCCAGAGAAAGACGACGCAACACCATCATCGTCTCTGACATTAATACCAGAGTTTGATCAGACAGATGTGTCACTATGAAGAAAACTGTCAACACATATGAGTGACTATCTACGTCGATAGCAATATGTTATATTCGACAGAATTAGATACAACATTGTGAATACACACTCCAGGAACATTGCGTGGAATATCGGACAATGTAAATACAAACTATGATATTAATTGAAGATATTCGAAAAGGAAAAGACGCGACATCATCACCTTACCTGGAACAGATTAGTTTAACTAGTGTAGGAATTGAAAATGTATGTATTATTATTTAGAAATAGTATATAAATGTAATATGTATGTAATTGTGATATATAATATATATTTTTATTTGCAGTTTCATATAGTACTATAGTTTCTTATGTATAGTTATTTTATGAGAACATATTAACGTTAGGTTTCGTAGATTAATAACACCTATTTTCCTATTCCCATTTACATACAGGGATAATTAGTCTTAAAAATAATTACCTTAGGTTAATCACATCCTATGAGTCTCCTAAGAGACTATCATTCTATAATTAATTAAGTAATAATTAGGACAATCTAGTTAGTTAACACAGATTAGTTTAGAAGTATAATATCAGTAAATATTTTTACCATCTAAAAGTACAGTTAGATTAAGGGAACCAACATATTTCACCCCAGTTCATGTAATTACTTAAATTATCTTCCCTTAGTTAGTGAATCTCAGTACACAAAATTACAACATATTTAAAGAGAATAGTCAGTATACTTAAAATAAGGCCAAACCACCCAATCAACTTGTAAATATTGTAAAGATATATACAGTGCTAATATATCGCACTATTATTCGGCTCAAAACCGTCGAAAACTGAGCCAAAACTATTGTGCATTTTTTTTTTTTTAGTATTTATTTTCTTTTTTCATTATATGTTATAATAGTATTTTAATGACATAACATGACTTTTTAACATGTGAGAACGAATGTGTGAGAGAAAGACGAGAGCAAGGATAGAGTGGATGTGTTAAATACAAGGCGAGCGAACAGTGTGCGATTTTTTTCCGCACCCAAGAGTTTTTATAATTTGTCTGCGTCTTGGATGTGTAACACATGTGCTTGTGTAGTTTGTGTGTGTAGTTGCCATTATTACATTACATGTATAGGAACATTTTTAAGCTTCCTAGGTCGGCAAGGCAGTCACAAATTAAGCAAACGCATACATTTGTGACTGCATAAACCAACCTTCGACGCTTGAAAAACATCATTCAGTAAATTATAAACATACACCTATGTTTCTGATTTAAACATACATTAAATTTAACTAAACACGCAAACAACCAGATATACTTACAGATAAAAATGCAGACAGCAATAAAAAGGAAAGGGGGGAAAACTCATGAACAGGGGACATAACAGACTTACTAAACTGTGATAACACATTGAAAGATTTAGCCACAAACGGAAGTTAGAGAGGTGAACATCAGCACACACACACAACATGTAATAGAGTTGGAGAAACATTACATGAGAGCATGAATTTATATTCATGTATTGTACCCGTAATATCTGTGCGGGATGTCGGTCAATTGCCATTTTGAAAAGCAGGTCTATAGACAATGGCTTTGGTTCGTTACAGCTCTCATATATGTAATGTGAATGAGTATTTCACTCTGGCCAACAGTACAGTTGTGCAACACTGATTAATAAGCCAGTGGATAAGTACGACAATTGTGACATCAGACGGTCATAAGTTAGTGATTATACCCAAGACATGAGTACTTAACCCTACCAGCACTTGACAAAATTAGACCCAACTAATTTTGAGATATTACAACAGATTGCGTCACACCCATGGGTTAAATTTCGGTGACGCAATACGGGGGGGGGGGGGGGGGACGAGAGCGTGTCAAGGAGCTGAATATGTACAGAGAGAAGTAGGACAAGACGGAGGAAAGGAAAGGACAGAGACAGGACATAGATAAGGACCTTTACAAGAGAATAGATAGAGAAAGACAGTATAAGGAGATAGAACTCCAAACAGTTCTAAGACAGGACCTAGACAGGACACGCACGTGTCATAGCTAGGACATAACTAGGACATAACGGGATTAACTCCCGAGATAGGACAGAGTACGTTAACCACGGGGACTACCCGTAAACAGACTTAACAATAGTACAGCTGAAGGTTAACGAGGACTGGACCACTGGACTGCGTGACAAGTGACTCAGCACGCCGTGCGGCTGACCGCACGAGAACTGAGGACCAGTAGCTGAACCAGACCTGTGAATTCAGGGAGACCGGACCCGACAGTTAGAGCGACAAGACCTGTGTGTTTACTCTCGCCATCTGTGTAGTTTAGAAAGGGCGCAGTTATACGTAGCGAGTGTAAAGAATGTATTTGAGTATTGAATGTCATTTATGTATGCTCGAGAAACGAGCTGTATATTATGTAGAATAAATCCTGATTCATTATATACCATTCGTACGAAACGTGTATGTGATCGTGAGGTATGAATGAAGTGACCAGCATGCCTCTGTAAATTCAGGTTGTTGACAACGAGAAGTAAGACTTTTGCGAGAACCAAGTGATGACTGTGAATCTACAACCATGGTCAGACTGTTGCGAGAACATCAAATTAAAAGCGGTGTTGCCAAACAAGAACACTACGCAGGAAGCCAAAGAAGATTGATAAATCAACAGAACTGGTATCGTTAGCCGCTACACGCTGTGGGATTTTCTGAGGAGGGGATCCGAGCACTTATGGACTGAATGGTTCGATGTGCAATGAGGATGATCTAACTAACTAACTATTTACTTATATGTTTTCTGGTCACTGACATGGTTTCTCGACACTGACATGTTTTCTATTTACTGACATGTTTTCTATTTACTGGTATGTTTTCTCGACACTGACATGTTTTCTATTTACTGGCATGTGTTCTCGACACTGACTGTTTTCTAATCACTGACATGTTTTCTAATCACTGACATGTTTTCTAGTTACTGTCATGTTTTCTATTTACTGACATGTTTTCTAGTTACGGACATGTTGTCTAGTCACTGATATATTTTCCAGTTACTGACATGCTTTCTCGTCACTGACATGTTTGCTAGTCACTGATATGTTTTTTATTTATTGAAATGTTTTGTAATTGCATACATGTTTTACAGTTACTGACATGTTTTGCAGTCACTGACAAGTTTTCTAGTTACTGACATGGTTTGCAGTTACTGACAAGTTTTCTAGTTACTGATATGGTGTGTAATTACGCGGGCGAGTCAGTAAGTAAGCCACACAGTTCTGTGGGATGGCAAGTAAATGTAGTTGGTAGTTTTCTACAGGTGTCATTATGTGACAGCAACATCGAACTCTATATTACCGTTTGTCAGGTGGTGCTATTTGTCTCATGCGCATGCGCAGCGCATAAACAAACTAGCGACTTTACTTACGGCATGTATAACCAAAGAGCAACGAGCTGTTGTGACAGTATATAGTCAATTAATCAGTATGAAGTCACTTTATCATTATTTTTTCACTTAATCAGTATGCAATCACTTAATCATTATTCATTCACTTAATAAATATGTAGTCACTTAATCATTATTCATTCACTTAATAAATATGTAGTCACTTAATCATTATTTATTCACTTAATCAGTATGTAGTCACTTAATCATTATTTAGTCACTTAATCACTATGTAAAGACTAAATATCATGGCATGGCAAACCAGGCCTTAAGCCTTTGTTGGCAACTGGTCTAGGATCGAAGCTCCGATAAGCGGACAATTAGAGCATTACTTTGCTGATTCAGCTGCTTCTGAAAGCTTGTCTTGTTTCAGATGTAGAGGTGTTACCTTTCCTCTGGAGTACACGAGACAGGCCGAGAGAGGGATCATGCTGCATGGGCAACATATGGTCTCTAAATTCAGCCAAGGCTTTATGTTATGGAGAGGTATCCATTTTACAAACTATCGTCTGTCAAAACGGCAAGGTACCAGTCAATCAGTGTGCAGTCACTTAATCATTATTTAGTCACTTAGTTAGCCGGTCTCTCTGGCCGAGGGGTTACACCACTTTCTCCGTAATCCCGTTTATAACGCAGAGTCTCGTAGCTGGCGAGAACTGGGAGCGGTTCGTCCCCCGCTGGTGACTTGCGGGATAACTGAGCCGGCCGCTCAGAAAGCAATGGCAAACTACTGAGCGTAATCTTGCCAAGAAATCAACAGACAGCTGAAAGATGCTGCTGTTGACAGCGGTGTCCTGTAAAAGGATATGCGAATTTAAAAAAAAAAAAATCAGTATGTAGTCACTTAATCAGTATTGAATCACCCTGCTAACCTCGGTAGCGCTGTGCCTAGCACGTTTGCCTACCATGGGTTTGAGTCCAGATGGAGGGGGGGGGGGGGCTATTAAAATCTATCTGGCTTCTCAGGTCGACTCAGAATGAAATATGTTAAGAAGTGTGATGGGGGTGGCAGGTTGACCGTATCAACCATAGAGTTCCGATCGGAAAATAAAGATACAGGACTATGCACCAAGTAGCCATAAGCCCAACAAGTGGAAAAGGTCGATTAGTTTTTTTTACCGTACACAATACGCTGCATGGCTTGGGAACAGACGTTTAATGGTTGCTTTTATTTGATACAACTAGGTCGATCAAACAGTAGTACTCGTCTCATCATCATCATCAACAACATCATCATCAATGTCATCATCAACATCATCATTATCATTGTCATCCTCGTCATCACCACTACCACCACCATCACCTACATCATCATCATCATTATCATCATCATCATCATCATCATAAACAACAACATCATTATCATCAGCACCATAATCATCATCCTGATCGTGATCATGATCATCAATATCATCATTAACATCATCATAATCATCATCATCCCATCTTGTTCCTCTTGTACCCTTTTGTTACTCTTTGAAAATAAAGTTTGTTTCTTTGTTTGCTTTGTTTGTATCTTACAGTTTCGAGGTGAAGTATAAACAGCAAGCGACTGTCCATTTATAGCCTTCACATATCGAGACTCCGACGGACTCTTTTACTCCCTCTGTCCATCATTTCCAATGTCGGTCACTTCTTCTGGTTCCATTTAGTCTGCACTTCTAAACTTCTTGTGGCATACTGTCAGTAGGTGGCCTAGTCACACGGACGAACCAGTTCACTTGCCGTACTGGTGGAAACAAGTAACATTGCTATGGCTGAGGTTTGAACTGAGACGACTGTCTTAACAAGCCGGTGCGCCATCAATGAAGAAGTAAGCAATAAATGGTATGTACACCACTGCACTGCCAAGGTTAAGCAGTACTAAAAACATGTCAGTGACTAGAAAACATGTCAGTGACTAGAAAACATGTCAGTGACTAGAAAACATGTCAGTGACTAGAAAACATGTCAGTGACTACAAAACATGTCAGTGACTAGAAAACATGTCAGTGACTAGAAAACATGTCAGTGACTAGAAAACATGTCAGTGACTAGAAAACATGTCAGTGACTACAAAACATGTCAGTGACTACAAAACATGTCAGTGACTACAAAACATGTCAGTGACTACAAAACATGTAAGTGACTAGAAAACATGTCAGTGACTACAAAACATGTCAGTGAAATGTTTTCTGTTATTATAAAACATGTCAGTTACTAGAAAACATGTCAGTAAATAGAAAACATGTCAGTGACTAGAAAACATGTCAGTGACTACAAAACATGTCAGTGACATGTTTTATGTTATTATAAAACATGTCAGTAACTAGAAAACATGTCAGTGATGAGAAAATAAATCAGTAACTATAAAACATATCAGTAATTACAAAACATGGCAGTAACTAGAAAACATGGCAATAACTAGAATATGTGTCTGTTACTAGAAAACATGTCAGCATCTAGAAAACATGTCAGTGACTAGAAACAATTTCAGTAGCTTGACAACATGTCACTGACTTTAAAACATGTTAGTGACTTTAAAACATATCAGTGAGTATAAAACTTGTCAGCATCTAGAAAACACATCAGTGACTAGACACCATTAGTAGTAGTAACTTATTTTTTTTAACGTGTCAATAACTAGTCAACACTTTTGTAACTAGAAAACATGCCAGTCTAGTAAACATGTCAGTGACTACAAAAACATGTCAGTGACTAGAAAACATGTCAGTGACTAGAAAACATGTCAGTGACTAGAAAACATGTCAGTGACGAAAATAACATGTCATAAACTAGAAAACATATAAGTGACTAGACAACACGTCATTGACTAGAAAACGTGTCCGTGACTATAAAACATGTCATTGACTAGAAAATATGTCATTAACTATAAAACGTGTCAGTGATAGAAAACAGCTCAGCGGTTACAAAACATGTCAGTGGGTATAAAACGTGTCAGTGGCTAGTGTATTTGTCAGCAAGCAAACGCCAAACGCATACGGAAATGTTCTGAAGTATACTCGAGAAAATTAGCATTTGAAAAGGTAGTTTGTCGGAACATGGTCTAAGAGTTATGCAAACACCAACATTTCAGAGATTTTAGCGATTGTCAAACTGTCATTTCAAAGAGGTTGGTGAAACGCACAAAATCAAACCAAGATATGTGTAAGTACGCGTCAGAATAACAACACAGAATACGTCTGACAAGCTCCATAGATGGAACTTCACAAATAAAGCCGGCGTTTGTAAAGTCTCCCTCTGTATGTAGAACAATCTGGAAAAATGAAGTGCAGAACGTTATCAAAACTTGTGTTAATAATTAAATTAGTTACAATATTTAACTATTTATTTATTTATTTATTTAACCTTCAACCTTCCTTTATTATTTATATATGGTTTAACGTTGTTTTTGGGAAAGCTGTAAAGTACCAGTGAAGTATACATTATAACTTATACGTGCTAGAAAGATATGCACCCAGGACACACTGACAGAGGAATTTGAAACTCTGAAGAAGGTCTTAAACCTGAATGGGTAGTCCACAGGATTTATAAAGCGCCACTGCCAACAGCCCAAACCCAAAGCAGACGTAACTACAGTCCCTAAACTCAAGGTATTCATCCAGCTAACCTTTCGAGGGGATGACGTAATGCAGCGTCTACAAGACCGGCTTACTACAGCAGTAGGCCGAACATTCTGTGCGGCAACTCCAGTCATTAGATATAAAACCGTACCGATTCCTACACCAGCAGTCAAAGAGCCTGTTCCTCTGTACGCCACAAACAATTGTATTTACCAATTCACATGTAGATGCCAGACCGTTTACATTGGTAGAACAGAGAGACAACTTAACAAACGGGTGTCAGAACACATACCTCAATGGGTCAACAGATACAACACACATGAGATGCTAGCCTCGTGGGGTCGACACACCGGAAGCTCCCGGCGTCTTCAGTCGGTAGGCACATTGTCGACAGTGGCCATATGGTGGACAGAGACACTGCATTTCGCGTGTTGTTTAACACACAAAATACTCGCTTGTTAAAATTTGCAGAAGCAATTATGATCTATCAACGCAAGCCAGAATTGTGCAAACAGAAAGACATGTTAGTCAGCTTAAAATTACCGTGGTAGATAAGTGACATTACTGTGCGAATATGTGTATATTTCGACTTGAAGGATTTATCTAGTTAATTCACGTAAGTTGTGTGATTTCTGCAGTGTGTACCTGACGAAATGCAACGAAATATGCCAGGCAATAAATCGTGCAATCTATTGTTTGTGTCTTCGTTATTCATATAACTTATTAAACAAATTTCAAACCGTAATGCGATGAGGAGGTTGTTTATCAGGAAACCTTGCTGTAATTCTTTGAACAACCGTCCGTGTGTATCGACCGCCATTTCGAAACACTTGATCAACCAAAAAGATTATTTCTTCTGTTTATAACAACATTATGTTTGGAGTGCAAAGAATCACTCAGCAGACAACAGCCATTCGCTATATATTGCTTCACTATGGACAGTGGAGCCCATTTTTGATGACGTCGTGTGCTTCAGTTTTCAAAATTGTTCTACATACAAAGTGTAGTGAGACTTTACAAACACCCTGGGAGACCAATGTCTTCATCGATGGAAAAACAAAGGTGGTACACTAAACATATAAAGACGGACAACCCAGGAATATGGCTCGATGGATGAAATAATACAAACAGAAAGTTTCGATCAATATCATCATCAATGGAATAACAAAGGCTGTACACAAAACGTATAGAGACGGATGACACAAAGCCATGGCTCGATGGATGAAATAATACAAACAGAAAGTTTCGATCAATATCATCATCAATGGAATAACAAAGGCTGTACACAAAACGTATAGAGACGGATGACACAAAGCCATGGCTCGATGGATGAAATACACAGAGATACAAGCCAACGTTTACACATAAATCTTCATCAATGGTATAACAACTGGAAGTCCGTTGGTAGGTTTCGTTGGTGGCGAAGTGGTTACACCTTCTAGCTAATCGTTTGCCATTATTGTAATGGGGAGTTTTGTGGCGTTGTGTATTTGATTACAACATATATTTCTTTCAAATTTGTCTTCGTGTTAGTTGCATATCCTTTACAGAACGTCTCAGTCAACCTCAGCTTTTATTTTTTATTTTTGAATTTTTGCTTTTTGTGATGTCTTGGCAAGTTTACATTCAGTAGTTTGTGATTTCTTTCTGAACGACCGTACCGGTATTACTATTGTATGAAAACCAATACAAGACTGCTGTCTGCTTCAAAAATCTTCCGCGGAATTACGAATTGCGTCTGTAACTTCTTCACCACAGAGCCTTAGGCAGCCTTTACAAGTAAATAATACAGGTCCCTGTTAACTTCAGAAGACATAATGGGTATGTGGTACTATTCCCATATTTGTATCGACCAATCGCTATCTCGTAACACCAAGATCACAATATACAAAACACTGATCCGACCAGTTGTGCTGTATGGCTCTGAAACCTGGAGTACAACGAAAGGAGACGAAGCCTTGTTACACACCTTTGAGAACACAGTTTTAAGACGCATCTTTGGACCCATTAGGGATACACAAAGTGGAGAGTGGAAAAGAAGAAGTAACAAAGACATTTATGATTTGTTTAAGTCCCCGCTAATCACTGGTATTATGAAGGCTAATAGACTACAATGGCTGGGACATATAGAAAGAATGGAAGATAATAGGGAAACAAAACTCGCTTACACTCAGGAAGTAAATGACCGTAGACCCCGAGGTAGACCAAGAAGACAGTGGAGAGATAATATATATACAGACGTACAAGCACTTGGAATCAACGACTGGCAAGAGAAGGTCAACCGGAGAGACGAATGGAGACGGATTGTATCTGCATCAAAGAACCTCAATGGCTCGGAAAGCTGAAGAAGAAGAAGAAGAAGAAGAAGAAGAAGAAGAAGAAGAAGAAGAAGAAGAAGAAGAAGAAGAAGAAGAAGAAGAAGAAGAACAAGAACAAGAACAAGAAGAAGAAGAAGAAGAAGAAGAAGAAGAAGAAGAATCGTCTCTCAATGGGTGATATGGTTAACATCTCGCCGGTCACCTTTATTTCCCAGAACGTGTTCCTGGTACCTATTCTAGCCAGGTTGATCTGGCTGCCCAGGTCAGTTTACACAAACAAATATAGCCTCGATTGGAATTAGAGGACACGAGCCAGTAAAGGTGATTTTTAAAAGTACATCTCATTTGCATTTTTTTTTAAATAAAGGGTTTAAAATGCAAGAGGGCCGTTGTCATTGCATCGGGATTTATTCCATATAGCTCGATCTCTGTCCGCACGGCAGTCTACCGAAAGCGTCGCACAAAGCACGAAGTATGTAGCTAAAGCGATTATCTTCCTCCCCCCCCCCACCCCCCCCCCCAACTCGTGACCCGAATGTCGTTAGCGCAGAATCGAACCCACAGCCTTCGCTACGTGAGGCAGGCGGCGTTTCCCACTTCACCAGGGAGACCCGCTGGGCTGGATGAAGATACAGCAGCAAGGGAAAGTGCGGTAATGCAATAATTGAACAGAATGGAAGGAGTTAACAAAATGATATCTTATACGAAGATATAACAGCAGGGAAAAGTGCGGTAATGCAATAACTGAACAGAATGGAAGGAGTTAACAAACAGATATCTTATACGAAGGACAGTAGCTAGCCAACTGGCCTGAAAATTCTGGTTGCCAGGTTTTTGAATTCCACTGGAAGCGGCCATATTTTAACAATTCACAAGGTCTCTCAACTCCAGTCAGCCTAAAGTGGTTACAAGAAATATGTTCTGACAAGTAACAGGTCCAGTGTGATACTGACCATTCGCCCAATGACTGCGCGATTTGTCTATAGAAATATAGCATATTCACCATATATCTCATCTCATCTCATCATCTCATCTCATCTCATTATGTTCCTCTTGTACCTTGCGGTGTCGAGGTGAAGTATAAACAGCGGGAGAGTGCCCGCTTATGAGCTTCGTGTATCGATATTCCCAAGAGCTCTGTTATTCCCTTCGTCCACCATATATCTCATAGAGTAAAACGGATCCTTTACTTAAATATTTAACCATACAGGGGTCAAGGCGAAACGATCGACTTTCTAACACCGAGTTTTACCAAATCTGGCTTGGTCTCCCTCCCACAGAAATGTCAGCCGCCAGCCCATGGATAAGCATAAAACACGAACTTCCTAGCACTAGCACTGACTCCTAAGAAAACAATTGCACTCGTGGTCTAAGCGTCCTAAAACGAACCCTCAACCTTCAGAGCGACGCAAAGATCTTGATCATTTCGTCACATAGATCCTAGTTTGTTTGTTTTTTTGGTTTTTTTTAAACCAATCCACAGGGACTTAACGTACAACATGGTAAATTGATGCTAACGAAATTCTAGCCGACCGGATTAGCACAGCGGCAATGGTCAGTGGAAATGGATGGCAATGTAATATTCGTGTTCACAATGTCATAGGGACACAATCGTAGTTATTGATTAATCGTTGTGCTTGTATTTGCGTGCTTCCGTAGCTTTTATTGCATTGTGCAGATTTATGTCCAGTACTGATTCCCAATACTAAACTCATAACTGTAACGAGAAGTGGCTGTGGTGGTGGTGACGCAGGCGCACGTATAATTCTCGTTGCCGAGTGGTCTCATATTTCATGTCAGATTTCAGCAAACTACTGACTTCACATCGTGCCTATTTACATTTGATAGTCTTCTCGTCCTGGCTTTAACTCTTAGAATGCCAGCAGGCAAATAAGGTGCTTGAAATTTCATCCATAACTTAAAGGTGTCACTGAGGTTATCGGTGCCCGGTGTCACGGTATGATGAAGTGTTTGACCAGCCAGGTATGCGATGTGTGGGTGGGGTTGAGGGGGACGGTCAAAACGAGGTCAGCGTAGCCAAGAAGTTTATCGCGGCTAACCCTCCTGTGTGCTAATGGCTAGGTAGTGGGTTCGTTCCACCCACCGGTCAGTTGAACTTCAAAGTTGACCTCTCGTTCACAAAGTAACGCTAAACAACTGAACGTTGCCTAGAAAATCAATCTGATTTCTGAATCTTCGTGCTTAAAAAATCAACTTTTAAGTGGATCAGACAAATGGAGAACATCAAAACGATTTATGATGTATTACCAACATTCAATAACTTGTGCCTGTCCTGAATAGAGGAAAGAATGATGGTACAATGATGGTATAATGATGGTATAATGATGGTACATACATATTACACACGCTAACCCATACATACGCACATACGTACGCATATACACACATACACAATACGCACATACATACACGCATAAAAAAATTAATATGCAAACGCGTACAGAATGCAAACATATATGCATATACATACGCACATACATACACACATACATACGAACATATACACAAACATTCATACGCACATACACTTATATATACACGCAGACATTCACATACACATATGCACATACGCACGCACATACGCACACATGTACACATGCAAATGAACATACACATACGCACCCATGAACGCACGTACATACGCAGGCACATATGTACGCACATGTGTACAAACATACTCATATACATACTCACATATGTGCGTACATAAATATGAACATACACACATACATACGAACATCCTTGCAAATAAATGCATATATGCACAATACTTCCAGATATGCATACGACTCACAATCATAGTACACACATACGCACATACACACGCACACACGTTCGCACATATGCACAGACATATGAACATAGATACGCATATGTACATATATACTCACATATTTATATACATACATACGCACGCACATAGTACATACATATGAACATACGCAAATGCAAATGAAAATGTATATATGCACATACATACGTAAATACTCATATATATATATATATATATATATATATATATATATATATATATATATATATATATATATATATATATATATATGTGTGTGTGTGTGTGTGTGTGTGTGTGTGTGTGTGTGTGTGTGTGTGTGTGTGTGTGTGTGTGTACACATACACACACATATATATATTCTTCTTCTTCTTCAGCGTTCCGAGCCATTGAGGTTCTTTGCTGCAGATACAATCCGTCTTCATTCGTCTCTCTGGTGGATCCTTCTCCTGCCAGTCGTTGACTCCAAGTGCCCGTAGGTCTGCATATGTATTATCTCTCCACCGTCCCTCTGGCCCACCCCGGGGTCCACGGTCATTTACCCACTGAGTGTAAGCGAGTTCCGTCTCCCTACCATCTTCCATTCCCTCCACATGCCCCAGCCACCGTAGTCCACTAGCCCTCACGATACCAGTGACCAGCGGGGACCCAAACAGACCACAAATGTCTTTGCCACTTCTTCTTTTCCACTCTCCACTTTGTGTATCCCTAATGGGTCCAAAGATGCGTCCTAAAATCCTGTTCTCAAAGGTTTGCAACAAGGCCTCATCCCCTTTCGTTGTACTCCAGGTCTCAGAGCCATACAGCACAACTGGTCTGATCAGTGATTTGTATATTGACATATATAGTGGTACCTAGGGTTACGAACTTAATTCGTTCCAGAACTCGGTTTGTAACCCGAAATGTTCGTAACCCGAAATATTTAAATCAATGAAATAAAGACAATCCGTTTCAAGTGTTCTTTTTTATTAACATCCTGATGATTACCTGGCAAAACGCTAAGAGTACGTGTACTTCATGTTTTAAATAAAGAGAAAGAAAACAACCAAATGAATTAAATCTATCTACATATATAAAAGAGAATTTTTGTTTGTTTATCCTTTATGCGTTCCCGAACGGTCCATCCTATTGAGATGAAATTTTGTACAGATGTTGTTCTAACTCCCGCGGATCCAACTGAAATAGTTAGTTTAAAATCAACCATTTTTCCTCAAGTACGAAAGAAACAGGCATTACGAGCTTCAAATACAGACGAGCAACAGGAAGCAAGACTGGAAACCAATCGAGTACGCACTGCTCCAGCACGTTCATCTGGAAACCAATCGAGTACGCACTGCTCATGCACGTTCATCTGAAACAGGCGCGCAACGGCAAGCAAGACTGGAAACCGTTCGAGTAAGCGATGCTCAAATAAAAGTGTATAGAGATAATGTATATTGCAGTAAAATAGAATATATTCTATTTAAGACTATTAAAAAAAAAAAATAAATAAAAGAGTTATATTTATTATCTGGTAACTAATAAAACATCAATAAATTAGCTGCGAGAGCCCAGGCGACGCCGGGCCGGGTCGTCAGCTAGTGTAAAATAAAAAGAGATTTAGTCTATCTTTGTTACCAAGAAAACGATCATGGGAAATTTGTCACTTTCTTTGTTATTCTGAAAATCATTAGTTCCAGGAGTATCTTGTCGCTGTTTCTTGGCAGCCGACTGTGAATCAGTTATCAGTTAACATTTATCTGGGAATCTTTCTGCACTAAGAAACTATCAAGGGAAATTTGTCGCTTCCTTTGATGGAGAATTGTTTCTGAAGTGGGCCATAATGTTATCATTCATCACATATAGGGGCATATGGCTTGTTAGTAGCAATTTTGTTTGGATGACGGTTAACAATAAAGTCTTCGACGTCTGCCCACTTGCTGTAAATTTCTTTAATCCTGGCAGCTGAAACCGTCACTGACTCCTCTTCATCGGACGACTGCTCCTCCTGTAATGTCCTCCTGTAATGTCCTCCTGTTGCCTATAACGTTATACCTTACTCTCTCTCTCTCTCTCTCTCTCTATCTCTCTCTCTCTCTCTCTCTCTCTCTCTCTCTCTCTCTCTCTCTCTCTCTCTCTCTCTCTCTCTCTCTCTCTCTCTCTCTCTCTCTCTCTATCTTGCCTTCGTTCGTAACCCGAGGCACTGTCCGTTACCCGAGACATAAAATCTTCGAAATTGTTGTTCGTAACCTGAATTATTCGTGATCTGAGGAGTTCGTAACCCGAGGTACCACTGTGTGTGTGTGTGTGTGTGTACTAGCTGACCCGGCCCGGCTTCGCCCAGGCCCTGACGGGGATCTATCTATCTATCTATCTATCTATCTATCTATCTATCTATCTATCTATCTATCTATCTATCTATCTATCTATCTGTCTGTCTGTCTGTCTGTCTGTCTGTCTGTCTGTCTATTTGTCTGACCCGGCCCGGCTTCGCACAGCTCCTGGTGGGGAGCTTCTCATTTAATTCATATAAGTAGTCATATAAGCTCCCGTTTCCGTTCCCGACTGTCTGTCTGTCTGTCTGTCTGTCTGTCTGTCTGTCTGTCTGCCCATGCCTTTATAATGCATATCTTTTATATTGTTGCTGTTCTCTGTTAGCCTTAAATGTGTGAATGAAATAATGTATGAAAGAGAGTGATAGAAGGGCAGAATGTTAGACGGGCCTGCGTGCCCAATTCTTAACCCTTTGAAAATAAAGTTTGTTCGTTCGTTCGTTCTGTCTGTCTGTCTGTCTGTCTGTCTGTCTGTCTGTCTGTCTGTGTTCGGCCCGTTCCCGTTAAAAATATAGATAGAATAGAAGAATAGATAGATTGATAGTAGAAAATATGATTGGAAGAGATCTATCTAAAGTAAACTTACCAAGATATCACGAACAGCCAATAAATGGTGGGCGGTGGGTTGACTGCAGAGTACTGCAAACGATATGCAACTAACTTTCTCTCACAAAAAATTACTTTTTTATTTTAACGAACGAAAATCTTTCGCAGGCCCGTCCTACATTCTGCCCTTCTTCTCTATTTCCTCTCATACATTCTTTCATTCAACATCTCTTATGAAGCAATTCTTTGACAACAAAAGAACAATAAGCATTAAAATGCATGAAAAGTAACTCGTTGAGGTAAATGTTAACATGGTTTTTTTTTTTTTTTTTTTTTTTAGGGTTTGGCGGTCATCCCAGACGAGCTGGTTCCCCGCCTCCCCTGTTTTTGGCGTGGACCCTTAGTCCCACTGTGAGCTATTGCCCACAGTGGTCCACCGGGCCCACATTTAAAGTGATTAATGTGAGGTTTTTTTTTTTGGTGTGTGGATCACCCGGCCCCCGACCAGACCAGGCGCACTACTGCGGGGAGCAGCAAATGCGTCTGACCTTAGCCACGGGACCGAGATTGATCCTCCCGGCCTCCGACCAGACCAAGCGCACTACTGGAAGGGACAGCAAATACACTTGATCTTAGCCAAAAGGCCGAGAAGCGGTCGATAACGGTCATCAGAAATACCCAACGTGGGTGTAACGCGACATACATATGAGAATGTTAAAAAAAAATTAATGTGCTGTTGAAGCAAAATAAAAAGATGAGTTAGAAAATTTTCACTATTTAAATAGATGCATTATTTTTATTAAAACTATGTAAATGCCTTAAAGATTATGTCATTATTTATTATGACTCATATGCCTGTAAATAACTATGGACAAAGAGTTTATAAATCTTTGACAACAATGCAACAATCTATATATAAAATATATAGCTATGCTATTAAAAGTTATGCCCCTTGAAATAACTTTTCTTAAGTTAAGTCCCCTCGCTATATATAAATGATAATGATAATTAAAATATTAAATTTTAGTAAGTAAATAGCTGATTGTACACTAACAAACTATGACAGTTGGCTGCACGGGAATGAAAAGAATACATGTAGAAAATTTCATCTCAATCGGATGGACCGTTCGCGAACGCATAAAGAACGGACATACATACAGACATACATCGTCTTTATATATATATATATATATATATATATATATATATATATATATATATATATATATATATATATATATATATATATATATATATATATATATATATATATATATATATATATATATCATCATCATCATCATCATCATTGACATTTTGCCGTCTTGACAGACGACAGTTTGTGAGGGATGGAGTTATTGCCTCTCCATAGCACAAAGCCTGGGCTAAGATATAGAGATCATGTGTTGCCCATGAAGCATGATCCCTCTCTCGGCCTGCCTAGTTCACTCCAGAGGAAAGATAACACCTTTACATCTGGAACAAGTCAAGCTGCAGAAGCTGCCGTATCAGCAAAGCAATGCTCTAACTGTCCGCCTGTCGGAGCTTCGATCCTAGACCAGTTACCAACCAAAGCTTAGGGCCTGGTCTGCCCTGCCATAACATTTAGTCCTTAGGTTGCATTTCCCCACACCGGGATAAGGCTTGTACCCTCCCAATTGCGCTCTTCCGCCCGAAGTCGTTGGCATAGTGTGGGGTGTCGGGTTTGGTAAGTGCCGCCCAACATTTGGCGCTAACAGAAGCAGGTAGTACCGTTTACTGTCATACGGTAGCTCAGTCATATCTGACTAAGACGTCACACATACGAACATACATAAGCACATATGTATACACATATATAAGCACATATGCACACACATACAAACATACACACATACATGCGCACAAGTGCACACACATACGCACGTCACGCACATATGTACATATATGCGCAGATATATACGCACATACATACGCACATACATATGACACATAATATGTAAGACTAACATACATACGCACATACATACAACCAAGCCACATACATATACAAAATACATACGGACAAATACGCACACAAATACCCGCATACGCACATACATACATACACACATAATACTCACATACATTCGCACATATATATAGACACACGTTTGCATACACACACGCACATACTTTTACATATGCACGGACATTCCCAGGTACATACGCATGCACATACAGATGCACATACAAACCATATACGCATGTACATGTGCATGCACATACATACGTACATACGAACATACATGCGCACACCCACACATACATATACATATATTCGTATACATACGCACATACACACGAACATACGAACATACATTACAAACATACTCACATACATACACACATATGCATGTACACACGCACATACATACGCAAATACACACATATATACAAACAGACATTTACACACACATATGCACATACGCACACACATACGCATGCATATACACACGCAAATACACATGCACATAGGCACCAACGTATGCACGTACATACCCACAAACATACACACATACATACGTAGAGACATATGCACATACATACGCACATACATACGTAGAGACATATGCACATACATACACACATACATACGTAGAGACATATGCACATACATACGCACATACATGCACACATACTCGTATAGATACGCATTTACATACGCACACATACTGACATGCATGCAAACATATCCACACACATATGCAAATATACACATGTATACGCACATATATACACACATGCATATGAACATCCATACGTATAAACACACATTCATACGCACATACATACACACGCACATACATATGTACATACATACATACGCACATACATACGCACATACAGACAGACAGACAGACAGAGACAGAAATACAGAGACAGACAGACAGACAGACAGACAGACAGACAGACAGACAGACAGACAGACAGACAGACAGACAGACAGACAGACAGACAGACAGACAGACAGACACGGACGGATAGACACGGACGGACAGACACGTGCGGACACGGGCGGACAGGCGGACACGCGGACAGACACACGTACACACGTACACACGGACAGACACACGTAATCACACGGACAGACACACGTACACACGGTCTCAAGTTTCTCGACGGCAGGCAGAGGATCTCATTCGTGAGACAATGGCTGCGGTCAAATGACCAGTACGGTTACTGCCATAGAGGAAAGCAACGGCAAACTACCTCTTTAAAAATGCCTAGTACATTATGATTCGCCTTAAGACTGATCACCGCAAGACAAGGACAGAGACATTAAAATTAGCAACATGGAACGTTAGGACGTTAAACGACGACGAAAAATTAGAGCACATAAAACAAAAAATAGAGAAAAAATCAATATTCTAGGGATGTGCGAAACAAGATGGACAGGAGCAGGCATCAAGATAGATGAAGATGTTAAGATTATTTATTCTGGAGGTGAAGACCAACAAAGGGGAGTGGATATTATTTTGGACCTGAAAACATCAAAATCTGTTCAAGGATATTGGGCCGTGTCGGACAGAGTTAAATTGAGTGCAAGACCTTTTAACATAAATCTTACTTAAGTATATGCCCCAACAGGAAAATCCAGTGAAGATAGTTTAGTTTAGTTTAGTTTAGTTTAGTTTAGTTTAGTTTAGTTTAGTTTAGTTTAGTTTAGTCGTTGGATCAATATCACAGCACACGGTTTAACCCGTAAGTGCTCCGTTTTCCTCCTAACTCAAACCTGAGTCCGGAGAAACTCAGCTCATTGCACGAACTCCGTTGCATCGGCGAGGATCCTGAAATACTTTGAATAGATTTTTAACTCGAAGCGTTAGGCTACTCTTTTTGATTTCCAACTGCCAAGGGATTTTTTACGTGCGCAACAATACACACGGGCGTCCGATCTCACTACCCAGAGATCAGGGGAAATTTTATTACTGGACATCCAGGCGGATTTTTAAAATAAATCCATGTCCACAACGGGGCCTGAGCCGGGACCTCCAGCACTCGAGGCGGACACTATACCTCGAGACCACTCAGCCCCCATAGTGAAGATAGTGTAGAGGAATTTTATAATGACATAGAGTCTGCCTTAAAGAAATGTAAAAATTCAGAAATAAACATCATAATAGGAGACTTCAATGCAAAAATAGGAAATCAAAGTGATAGATACACAGTAGGAAACTGTGGTTTAGGAGAGAGAAATGAAAGAGGATACAGACTCGTAGAGTGGGCAAAAGAACAGGAAATTATTGTAGGAAACACCTGGTTTAAGCAACACCCTAGAAGATTATGGACATGGAGGAGTCCTGATAGCAGGATCAGAAACCAGATTGACTACATTCTGATTAGCAGAAGATTTAGAAACGCACTAACAATAGCAAAAACAGTTCCCAGTGCTGATTGTTATAGTGACCACAGACTACTTACAGGAACACTGAGGATAAAGTTGAAGAAAGTCAAGTATATAACAGGAAACACTAAATATGATTTGTGTACATTGAGTAATGACAAGGAAATACAAAACAAATTCAACATAGAAGTACAGAACAGATTTGATATATTGTCTGATCTAGAGATATTATTCCAGGATGTGGATGATCAATGGGAAATGTTGAAGAATTCAATCAGTTTGGCTGCAGAAACAACTATTCCAAAATTAAAGAAGGTGGGTCGTAAGAAATGGATGACAGAAGAAATTTTACACCTAATGGAAACAAGAAGACTCAACAAAAATAATCCTGCCAAATATGAAGAAATTCACAGACAAGTCAGAATATTATGTAAGGAGGCAAAAGAAGCATGGCTTGAGGAAAAGTGCTTAGACATTGAAAAACAACACAACAGTCAAAATACCAAATTAGTGCACAAAAGAATTCAGGAACTTACTAATAAAAGAACAAGTACATCAACAGGTTGTCTAAAAACTAAATATGGCAAAATCATAATAGAAAAAGATCAGATTCTACATGTATGGACAGATTATGTGAAAAACCTTTATAATGATAACAGAGAGGAACAGTATGATATTAGATTTAATAATGAAGGGCCGCCAATTTTGAAGATGGAGGTTCGAAATGTTCTTAAGCATATGAAAGCTGGCAAGGCCCCCGGTGCAGATAACATCACAACAGAAATGATTAAAGCTTTAGAAGAATTTGGACTAGATCAAGTCACCAGACTGCTGAACACATTATATGATACTGGAGATATACCTTCTGAATTATGTAACTCTGTATTTATTGCAATCCCAAAGAAATCAGGAACCTTGGAATGTGATCAACATAGAACAATTAGTATAATGAGCCACATCACAAAGATTTTGCTACGAATTATCATGCAAAGAGTGAGGAAGAAAATACAACCTGAAATAGGGGAAGAACAATGTGGGTTTGTAGAAGGAAAGGGTACAGTAAATGCTGTGTATATGCTGCGAACAGTTATTGAACATGCTATAGAAGTAAACAAGGATATACACCTTTGCTTTATTGACTACACAAAGGCTTTTGATAGAGTTAGACATGTCAACATGGTAGATATGCTTGCAGATCTACAAATTGATGGGAAAGACATTAGACTTATAAAAAACATATATTGGAAACAACAAGCTGCCATAAGGATTGATAATGAAGTGGGACAATATCAACCTATTAAGAGAGGTGTTAGGCAGGGATGTGTAATGTCTCCAGATCTTTTTTCCCTATACAGTGAAAATATTTTCAGAATGTAGAAGATATAAATGGAATCAGCATTGGAGGACGAAACATCAATAACATTAGATATGCAGATGATACAGTATTGATTGCAGACAATGCACAAGATCTACAACAATTAGTAGACGCAGTTGTTGTACACAGTGAGCAGCTGGGGTTGGAATTAAATTGTAAGAAGACACAGGTTATGGTCGTCACTAGGAAGAACGAAGTACCACAATGTAATATACAAGTAAATGGGAATATTCTTCAACAAGTGAATCGGTACAATTATCTCGGAACAGTCATAACATCTGATGGGAGATGCCTTGAAGAGATTAGAACAAGAATCGCCATGGCGAAAGTAGCCTTTAGCAAGATGAAAAACATTCTGACCAATAAAAAGATGTCAATTGAAACGAGAAAAAGAGTCTTGAGGGGATACATAGAGCCTGATCTTTTGTATGGATGTGAAACTTGGACAATGTGCAGTCAAGGTGAAAAACATCTGATGGCTGCAGAAATGTGGTTTCTGAGGAAAATGCAAAGAATACCATGGACAGACAGAAAAACCAATGACCAAGTACTACAGGAGACAAATGAAAATCGTAAATTGATTAGAGAAATTAGACGTAGACACAATTTTTTGGACATGTTATGAAAAGGAATGGATTGGAGAACTTAGTGACAACTGGCAAGATCAAAAGGAACAGATAAAGAGGAAGACCGAGAGGAAAATACCTGGATGGCTTGGCCACATGGCATGGACGAGACATGAACACTGAGCTGATCCACGACGCTGGTGATCGAGTGAAATGGCGAGTCATGACCGCCCACGCTTTCCGGCATGGCACATGATGGATGGAGTCACAGTATATAGGCTCCACCAATATTTCTCTCTATACATGCGATGTTCCAGTAAAGGTTTTGCATGCCTAGCTAGTTTCTGGACTTTGAGAGGGGAAGGAGAACTCAGCAGGTACACCCAACTCCTTTCCTCCCAAACATGTAAAAGAGGCTTCAAATAAAAACCTTAAAAGTGTGATAGTAATTATAATAACCACGCCATTGTCTTGTAACCCGTTAATGCTGTGTTAAGGGTGCCAAGGGTGTTAAGCACTTGACACCACGGTGCAGACGGTCACGTGACGTTATAAGGACAGGAAGCTGAGTGTCTCGATGTATGGTGTCCGCCTCGAGTGCTGGAGGTCCCGGGTTCAAGCCTCAATGAGGGCCGGGATTTTTTCACGTGGACTTCTAGTAACAAAATTTCCCCTGGTCTCTGGGTAGTGAGATCGGATGTCCGTGTGTATTGTTGCGCGCGTAAAAAAATCCCTTGGCAGTTGGAAATCGAAAAAGAGTAGCCTAACGGCGCTGCCCGGGCACAATTTTGAGTTAAAAATCTACCCAAAGTATTTCAAGATCCTCGCCGGTGCTACGGAGTTCGTGCACTGAGCTGAGATTCTCCGGACTCAGGCTTGAGTTAGGAGTTGAACGGAGCACATATGGCTTACACCCGTGTGCCGTGATGTTGATCCGACCATTAAACTAAACTAAGGACAGTTTAAAGATGGCCGCACCAAAGAGGAGCAGAGTTCTGTTATCCGTTTTTTTTTTTAGTCAGTGACCTCCACTTTCAGTGTGTACCACATCCCTCGTACTCGCCAGACTTAGCCCCAAGTGATCTCCACCTGTTTGGATAACTCAAAGCGTCATTGCGAGGAAAACTTTATTCGGTCCGATGAAGAGGTACAGCAGGTGGTGCTCGAGTCCGTTACACACGCGATCAAGATAATTTTTATCTGCAGAAATCCAAGCACTTTATCGGCAATGGGGGACTTGCATTGAACATCGAACAATGATACATTTGTTCTTTACTTGTTCAAAACATATTAACACCCTTCCCCCCCCTCACCCCCCCCCCCCAAAAAAAAAAAACGCCAGAAAGGCCCCCCCCCCCCCCTTGCGAAGTCCCCTCGCATCTCCATTTTTGGGGTGAAGTTGACCTGAATACCAGTGCAAAGGACTTGGATCAAGAGCCGATATCACAGCACTGGGGAGAATCCATTACGTGCTCTGTCCTCATCTGCAACAGCCAGCGAAGAGTCCCAATACTGATAGTACCAGTAGCAATCTCATCATGTGTCCGTCTGGCCTTTCCTCGGAAAACTGAGTGTTGCCCAGATCGTCCGGTCACGCCCTGCCACTCCATTCTCTCTAGGCTATGACACATAATCTGTTCTTTCACTCTACACATGATCTCTGGCCACATCTGCCTATACCAATGTATAGCACTTGAGATTACACTGAGCTACTCCAGAAGATTCGTCATCAACCAACCGACCAACAGTCTAATTTCAATGTTTGCCTCTCATTTGTCTTTGCCTCAGAAGGTTTGCATTAGGCCATGCAATAGCAAAACGTCATCTCATCCTATCTCTTGTACCTTGCGGTGTCGAAGTGAAGCATAAACAGCAGGAGAGTGCCCGTTTAAGGGTTTCATGCATCGAGATTACAGAAAAACCAATGACCAAGTCCTACAGGTAACGAAAATCGTAAACAGATTAGAGAAATTAGATGTAGACAGTCAAACAACTTTTGGGCATGTTATGAGAAGGAATAAACAGGAAAACTTGGTGACAACTGGCAAGATCGAGGGGAAGATAAGAGGAAGACAGAAGTAAATACCTGGATGAACTGGCCCCGTGGTATGGTCGAGACAAGAACACTGAGCTGATCCATGACTCTGGTGATCCAGTGAAATGGCCAGTCATGACCGCCCACTTTTATCGGCATGGCACATGATGATGGATGGAGATTCCCAAGGACTATGTTAAACCAGATGCCCACTGTTCACTTGGTCTGTACACCCTTGCTGCTTGTGGCATACTGTCAGTTGATAGCCTAGTAAAGTGGCTGAATTATTTCATTTGAAGTTTGGTAATGAGAAACATGAAACAAATAAGAAAACAACCAACTTCAATTAATGTAATTTTTCTTTATTTTGCATTTCAAAGTGATTTAAATGCAAACAAGTTTACCAATATAAAATGTGAAAACAAACTGGTATAAAAACCTTTCACACACAGTTCATATAAGTGGCCAAACTCAAGTGAACAGATACCTCAATCACACACGGGCTGAAACGCCAGTCAGTAGCAAAGTACACATCTTAATGTACAAAAGTCCATCAGAGACAAACATGTCAACAGACAAGCCAACAAGAAGTTCAGAGACAGACATGTAGACTGACAAGCCAACAAGAGAAGTTCAGAGACAGACATGTAGACTGACAAGCCAACAAGAAGTTCGGAGACAGACATGTAGACAGACAAGCCAACAAGAGAAGTTCACAGTGACTGACTGACAGAAATTTGTCTTGTATATATAGAACAGAACAAGAGAGAACAGGAGATTTCAAGGTTGTATCTACAAAACAGCATTTCTTGGGAATGCTTGCAAAATATGCCCCGCAGCCCTGACCCAGGTGGGTGTAATAAAGAGACACCACCTGAAACATTAAGCAAGATGGGACCTCTATTGGTGATCAGAAGCCTCTTGTCGTGCTGGCTCCGCGGTGGAGTCTTTACCACTGGCTATAAACTTATGCACCAACACAGTATTTGCATGGGGTACAACTTATATAATACAACGTCCTGTGTGAACATTATGCTCTGAGATGACCATCTCCATGTCTCATTGCCTTTCCATGCAGGAAAACTGACCCACTGTAGCAACTCCATTCATTCATTCAGTCAGTAGCATGTTGCAGAACCTCGCTGCGATAACAACCTCCTGGAAAACTTCTTGGTCATAAGCACAGAATAAGCGGCTGATATTACATTTCTCAAGCGGCTCTGAAGAAGTAGCAAGTGTGTACTACAGCAACATTCAGCGATGCCACAAGAAGAATATTACAGCAAGTCTGCACTACTGGAGTTTTCTGGGTTGTAGATTGAAGCTTTCTTGACAAAGCAGTTGCCATTTAGTTTAGACTTAAGATTTTTACACCACCTTCGAAAGATAAACATCCAGTGTCTTAGTGAGGATTAAAACCCTGAACACAGTGTCTGAGGCTGGTATACTAACACCTTGACCACCATCTCTAAATCTGGTGTGTTGGTAGCACTTTCTCTTTTCCATAAATGCCAATCAACAGCTATACACTGATTCGCACTATATTTACTTCTCACTATACTAGTTTAGTAGGCTAATATAGTCTAAATCCTCATCATCAAGTGCATTGCCGACCATGCTTCTCCACATCTTGCGATCAACTGCGTGTATCAATTTAAGTTTTGACTCCCTTCCATGCCATGACAAGAGGAGGGAAGGGCACCTGTAAATGAAACGGCACAAATGAGATATCACTCCTTGGCCATTAATGTCCTACGAAACTACCCAAGAAGGCTAACCTAGTCAATAGACACCAGGAAGAAGTTAGTTGTATCCGCCGAAACGTGCAAATATCACAACTCTGTTGTAAAGAGGCACAATGCAATTACGCCTAAAACAAGAGAACATCAGACAAACAGAAGAATACGACACCACTTGAGGGGCCCGCATACCACTTAAGCCACGGTGCAGCATCCGCAACCAAGGGAAAGAAAAATGCCATTTGTCAGAGACACCAATCTACAGCCAAACAACTGACCTAGCCGTCAATGCTGTTTGTTTACACAAACGCACAGCCCCAACATCCACCTGACAAAAGCAAGTACACCTACAACTGCTGCAGTCTTCAACACATGTCAACATGGATTTACCCAATACTATTCTCAACAGACAAAGAAAGACATGATGCACATCAGGAAATAAAAACAAAGCAACAAATCAAATCATCAATGTTAACATTCTAACATTATTCACTTTACAAGACTTCTCCAACAAAAATCAAATCAATGCAGGCATTCGGATATATATATACTTTGTACAAAAATTACAATCTAAGACAGCATTCTGACATGTTCATCTTACTGAACTATCTTCCTCAAATTAAAATTTAAAAAACCAAATTGTTAAGCCTAGCATTCTGAAAAATCCATTTTACAGCCACGCCACCTTTCTTCTCTAAAAAATATTTGTTAAAGTACTTTTAGCAAATCATAAATTCAAGTCCTTTGATACATTCACTTTACAACCCTCTTCCTCCCAAACATCAAATCGTCAATTCAAACAAACCACTGTTTACTTTACAATTCCACCCCAAAAAGTAAATCAATCAAGCATGATGACAAATTTACTGTACACAACACATGAATTCACATTTTGAAGGCTACTATTTCACAATTTCACAGACCAGTGAATTAGTCTACAGTGAAAATGTGAAAACCCAGCTTACAGGTGACACAAACTGCAAATTCACAGATGGTTAACATTCAGACTTCCAATGAACTTTTTCCCACGTAGATAATCTCTTGTAAATATAACCATATTCATAACCATTCTCATATTGTATATAAAAACAGCGGTTTTTGGACATATACAAATCTTTCACAAACACTGAAAACTTAATTTGCTTTCTCTCCTTAAATTAGAAATACTAGTACTCCAAAACTGTGTGGGAATGCGTTGAGATACCACACGACAAATTCTGAAAGCACGTACACACACAAAAACAATCATCAATAAAAGCATTAATACCATTTGAAGATTTGAAAGACTTCAGAGTATGGGCATATTTCTTCCCCAGTCTATTCTCCTTAAGACGAACAATTTTTCATTATGGACAGGATTTTCTTTAAATTACATGATATATTTGAGTATGTGACAAAAGCAGGCTTGCAAATATAATACAAAATGCCATACTGGCAATACAGCTCGCTTGTCTTGGGCATCATCAAAGACGGATGCCCAAGTAAAAATCACACCTTCATATGACTCAATATCTTCACACAAAACTCAGAAGGAATACAAAATTATGGTTTTCATTATGTAACAAGACAAAGCTCATTGTACTATACAAGTGGAGATGAAAAGGAGTCCAGCCTGTGACATTACACCCTGGACCTAAGTTTGTATATTCAAACAAGTGTGCCATGGGTCTCTGACACCATGCTACAGTGTGATGACCACATTAAACTTGTAAAATCCCATCTGTAGATCAACAAACATGAAGGTAGAATTGGCAAGCTCTACAGGAACACAATCACAAGTGAGAAAATATACGCTGCACCGACAGCCTCCATTAGTAGACAAACAACAAATGCCTGGCGAGTGTTACATGGCTCTGCGTATTTCGTAGTTCGTTAATACGTTTAATCATGGATTAACAACGGCTAAGTCACTCAATATTTCTGATGCGGCTGTATCAGTTGTCTGACTGCCGATGATGATCTTCCACAACATTCTTCATGCCACTTTGATGTGTTCTGGTAAAGCTGACCAATTCCACTTCTTGATTTTGTTGCTTTACCAGTGGCTTGAAGACATGGGACCCAGCCTGTCACATCTCATCTCATCATGTTCCCCATGTACCTTGTGGTGTTGAGGTGGATATTCCCTTGGACTCTGCTATTCCCTCCCTGCCAATATTAAGTCTGTTGGGGATGTTACACGAGGAAAGGTACAACCTATGATATGTTATACATGACCCCAGCTTCTAAGCTCTACTGTGGGTCTGTGACAAGACGTGACATCTCAAGCAGGGTCCACAAAATGGTGATGTGGGTGTGTAACATACGAGTGTGTTTCAAGTGAAAACCTTAAATTCTTTTTTTTTTTTTTTGGTTTTGTTTTGGTGAATATATTCTGAAAAAGTAAGAACAAATGTATTCATTTTTTTAAATGTAGTACCACCATGCTCTATGCCAGCGCCGATAAAGTGTCAAAAGTGGGGGGGGGGGGGGGGGGGGGTGTGTGTGTGTGTGTGTGTGTGTGTGTGTGTGTGGTGGTCTGTAAACTGTCAATCTGACATCACTGTGTTCACCTGCATGGGATGTCATGTGCTTGACACTCTTGACATCCTTAATACTGACACGTTACAAGACAATGGCAAGGTTACATAATTTTTATCACACTTTTAAGGTTTGCATTTGGTATCAGACATGGTTATGACACTGGCAATGTGGATGTGTGATGACATCTGGTCGCTTCTTGTCAGTGGCTTCTCAAACATGGCCAAGACACAGGTGATGTGAGGCTGTGACATAAACATAGCCAAGACAGTGGTGAAGTGGGTGTATTACAAGAAGTGATGATATAATTGTGACATCCCAAACATCATCCAGACAACGTTGATGTGGGTGTGTGACAAGAAGTGACGTCTGGTCTGTAACATATTAAACATTGCCTAGACAATGGTGATGTGGGTATGATATACTGAAAACATTCTGTACATTGTTCTGAATCTCTGTAGCCACCCCACACATGGAAAACAAAAACACTGTGCTGCACCGTTGCACAGCAATAAACTGCTATTAAACCACGATTCAACAAAATATGGAATCTCTGAGAATTTTTTAATGCAAATATCTTTCATACTTGCATCTAATTTGAAAAATAAATACATGAGTAATTATCTAACAAATTACTAAAATTCACTCTGGAAAATTTCATCCTTAACTAAAATCAATACTAGGAGACAGCAAATTTGACGGAGTAAATGCCACTATTACTAATTTGTAATACTATCAATTGCTTAGGAATAAATAATTACTTTTCCCCTGAATACTTCATACTTAGAGACAAGATTGAAGAAATTAGTAATGCTGTGTTGTTCAGATAAATGACTTTCCTGTTTACTACACTGTACACAGATATTCTCATTGTCTTCCAGCACCAGTGTCTTTCCCTATCTTTAGACTCCATGAAATCTTATCTGGTTCTCTCCCTAAGATCCACATTAGTGACTCTGTAAGCTAATTTAGTTCTATTATGCACAGACACCAATTAACAAATGTTTCTATTAATTCTTTTATACATTATGTCTTATCTAGAAACACCAGTAAAATGGACCCAGCTTTTTTTTTCCCTCTCCTCTCGCTTTGAACTCAGGCATAGTCCATACATGGGCTACAAATTCTACTAGTGCACTGGACAAATATTTGCGTGTGGGTTAACCTTCCTTACTTCTAGTGTCCCTCGCCATCAGGGGAACCCACTCCGACTTAAGAGGTAGATCCAGCTGCTGATGTACAAACTTCGACCAAACTGACGATGTCTGTATTGTTAATTTATGTGAAACTATTTAGCTGCTAGTCTGGCAAGTTTAGTCACTGTCCTCAGGCACACCCTTTCCACAAGTTGTAAGAACTCCTGAGATTTGCTTACAATGTCTGGTAAGGCCAACATACTCTTCTCCTCCAGAATCACAGAGATCCTGTGAGGTGCCCCATAACCATATACATGTAGTTTCAACAAGTGATTATGATTAGTGGGCCTGTTATGTTTAAGGTAATTGACCCCACTTTCTATAGTTCCAGGGACCAACATTTCCATCCTCTTTCACAATAGTGAGAATATCAGTCACCTTAAACAGCCTGAGCAATTGACTCTCATGCTCCAGCTTCTCACAGCCTTACCTCCTGACAATAACCACATCAACAGGTACAACAGCTGACCTTGGTGTTACTCCTTCCAAAAAACTGGACATGCCGATGTGGTGATTTAAAATTCTACCACTTAAGTAGTAACCTCCACGATCTGACATACATCTTCATGGATAATCACATTTCTTCATCCCATAGCCTTTGGTCTCCCTTCTACAAACCAGAATGAGTGCAGCTTGCATGATTGTACCTTTCCTCACAAAAGAATGCCACATCTGTCAACTCTCGCAAGGATACCAGAAGAACAAAATAGACCGGCCATCTTATACTAGTCCTGGGGTTTACAATGCCAAATTTGACAGTTTCTGCTTTACAAAAGAAGTACAATTACTGAATCTGGAGATGTCAACATCATCTCATTAGAGGTAGCCATCTAGGGTCCACCTAGGTTTTGTTCTAGCAGTGGGTAGTGGGTGGCCGAGAGCTCAGAATGTGTCTCAAACATCGTGGGACATGTGTTTGATCCTCGGCTCTCGTGAAACAAAAAAAATCATGGCCTCCACATGACATGGCACCTATGTTGGCAAACGGCTTTCATTCCTTGGCTTAAAAAAACAACAAAAAACAAAGGAGTTCCTTGTTCACATCAGCAATGGGACAGATACCATAATGAAAAACACCAACAAAATTAAGCATCTTCTAGATTTACTAGACCAACAAGCAAACAAATACATGTTTATATTGAAAGATCGGTCAGTGTGTGTAAACCAAATTCAATTAGTAGGCACAACTGCCGTATTGTCTAATCCATGTTTCTAAATGAGCTAAATTATATTATATTAATATACTGGACAATATAAAAATGAAAGTTGAAGAAATGCTATAATAGTTTCTGCCATATCAAGAAACTAATATCAAGAAACGAGTATGCAACAAGTGTATACCAAATACATGAAATTATTACAGCAATCAACATAAAACTGAACTATTATTGTTTGTTAGATTGTTAGAAATATGTGATCTATCTGTGACTTCAATGTGTACAAGAACACCTCGATAAAGCCAGTTAGTAATGAAATAAAAAAAAAGGTTTATCTGGAATTCACAAAGCTAAAGGATAAAAGAACTTTACAGAAATTAACGAGAAACAAGAGCTAGCATAAATAGAATGGCTTCACAAAAGATGGTTGTTTCTCCTGAAGGATAGAAGGCAGCAGAATTCATGAACATGAAAATATTTTCAGTCATGACCACACAGTGACATGCCTACTTAATCTGATGCATAGCAGTCTGTGCTGGCACACAAGTGTCTGTAAAGAAAATGGAGTGACCAGCTCAAACCTGGTTTGATGCTTTCAAGGATTTTGGTTTATTTTGAATGATGGTAATTATGTGTCTCAAGGACATCTCATCTGTCTCATAAATGATGATACCACAACTATTGGCTTCAGACATTTAGATTGGATACAAAGATAATACGTCAAACACTGTCTGGGACTGGAGGAACTAAGGTAGTAATTAATGAATAATGTGTAACAAATGTTTGAGACTGGAGGAACTAAGGTAGTAATTCATGAATAAAGTGTAACAAATGTTTGAGACTGGAGGAACTAAGGTAGTAATTAATGAATAAAGTGTAACAAATGTTTGGGACTGGAGGAACTAAGGTAGTAATTCATGAATAAAGTGTAACAAATGTTTGAGACTGGAGGAACTAAGGTAGTAATTAATGAATAAAGTGTAACAAATGTTTGGGACTGGAGGAACTAAGGTAGTAATTCATGAATAAAGTGTAACAAATGTTTGAGACTGGAGGAACTAAGGTAGTAATTCATGAATAAAGTGTAACAAATGTTTGAGACTGGAGGAACTAAGGTAGTAATTCATGAATAAAGTGTAACAAATGTTTGAGACTGGAGGAACTAAGGTAGTAATTAATGAATAAAGTGTAACAAATGTTTGAGACTGGAGGAAAGTAGCATGCAGAAAAACACAAATACAGGAGGTACAAAGTAACAGTGGAGAAATTGAAGTGATAATTAATTAACATAAAGAGAAGGTAACAACAGCAGGTGTCAGAGCGGAGGAAATAGAGTAGCAATTAATAAACATGCAGAAAGAACAAAAGTAACTGGTAAAAGGGGGGGGGGGGGGGGGGAGATGAGAGAGAGAGAGAGAGAGAGAGAGAGAGAGAGAGACGAGAAGCGCGAGAGAGAGAGAGAGAGAGAGATCGAGACGTAGCGAGAGAGAGAGAGAATTAAAGTAGTAATTAATTAACAGATCAAGTGAAATGTAAAACTTTTAGGGGACTGGAAGAATTAAAGTAGCCATTAGAACAAAAAACACATGACAGAGAAGGTAAAAAGCCACAGCTATATGAGAAATGGAAAGTGAAGGTGTTTCAGTAATAAAAATGTGAACTGATCAACAAATGGTGAGTTTGTCAATCCCTACATGAAACTACCTAGTTATTTAAATTACCTCCAACTCATCACACAATCCAACATGCCACTAACCTAACACAATGTGCTCACAGCCAATACCTACACCACTCTGAAGAAACGACCACCTGCAACCTCGACACAACCATGAACAAACCGTTGCCCGGCACAGATCAGCCACATCATTTACATATGAGCTAGATCCACCAACACAGACTGGCCTGCTGTACAAGTTCCACATCATGAGATGGGATGTCTCGGAGGGAGGAATGGAAGATGCTGATGATACAAGCGTGACAATGTCAAATGCCAGCGGGACACGGGACTGTCCTCTAGGTGATGTAGCGGTTTAAAGCTCGCAGGGCGTACAAGAGCTCTGCCTGCTGCCTGGCCTCCATCAACATCAAATTCACATGCACCTGGAAGAGAAAAGTTGTACAAACTGGTATCTCACAGGTATATTACTTCAGCCTAACTTAACTATCCCTGTGTCCATAAATTATCACTGGCGTCTTCACACATTTATGAAGTATATCACCAGAGCCTTCACTATCCATGATATAAACCACCATTGCCTTCAAGTATCACTGAAGTACCCCTAGTACCTTCACTAGGCATGAAGTATCACCAATGCCCTTATGTATACATGAAGTATCACCAATACCCAGTGTATCCATGAAATATCACCAATGCCTTTACACATTTATGATGTAACCATCAATGCCATCATACATGTATGAAGTATCACCAGTGCCTTTACACATTCATAGAGTATATCACTAGTGCCTTCCCACATCCGTAAACAATGTCACTTGTGCCTTCACACACAAATTATATCATCAGTGCCCTCACACGAATGCATCAATAGTGTCTTCACATGTTAGGTTCGTAAAGCATTACTGATCTTTAATACATTCATAACGTATCAACATGTTTCATAAGTATCACTAGCATCTTCATCACACATTCACAACGTGTACCACATGTCTCTTCACACATTCATAAAGTACACAAATATGTCTCTTCACACGTTCATAAAGTATATTATATGTCTCTTCACACGTTCATAAAGGATATTATGTCTATATACACATACCCAAAGATTATAGTCTCTTCACACATACCTACAATATATCACATCTATGCACATATGTGTAAAGTATACGACATGACACTTCACTCATTCCATATACACATACATAGTGTATTAAATGTGTTTTAACACATACTTAAAGTGTTTTACATGTCTCTTCACACATACATAAAGAATATTACATGTTTTTAACACACACTGAAATTTGTTACACATCTGTACACACTCATAAAGTTTGTTACACATCCGTACACACATACGTAAACAATAGTATAGTATACAAAAATCCAGCAAATGACATTCATCATGTTGACATAAAGCACCAACCTTCTCTGAATGCTTGAATTCCCTCATCACATCATCATAATCCTTCTTCTGTAACCGTTCAGGGTAGCAGGTCAGAGTTTTGATGTAAGCTTTTAAGTTCCTCTCCAGAAGTTGGTTCACCTGAAACAGATATGAAATACAAACAGTTAGGTATATGTAGCTCGTGCGAAAATATGAGACATACAAAATACGGACACAGTGCATACCTTACAATGGACTCCATAAAGGTGAACATAAATCACAGAGTGAAAATCCCCCAAAACAAGAGACAATCAAAAAATATAACAAAATAATAATAAATATTCTAGGACACAACAAACAACAAATCTCCATCAGGGACGGGACAATACAAACAGATCTAAAGAAAAAAACATAAAATAATAATGAAACAACTCTGTTGTCAAGAAGGCAGAAAAGTTGGGTTCAGTTCAGTGTTGAAAGGTGCTCTTTGTCTACAAAGGTTGAGTCAAATTCAGCTGCAAAAGTGCTATATAAGAAATGTGTGACTATTGTGTGCAAATAGTCAGATGTTAATATATAGAGGGAGGTCAGCAGAGTTATACGGTTGCAACCACAACAGTATTGATTCCCGCTGGAACAGATAGTGACTTATCTTTTCAACCTGTGGGCTAGTCATGAAGCTTCCCAATCAACCTACAGTTGTCTGTCACTCCACTCCATTGTTGTAAAAAAAAAAAATAACATACAAAAACATGTTCCAAAGCACTAACGTGACCTGCTATAGACCTGCGTATGTGATAGGCCTGTCATGTTTTGTAGGAGAAATGCATGGAGGGTTAGATGGCAAATCTTTCCCCTCACTTAGAGAGAGGAACAACTGTACCACTCTTTAATTCCATTATAACTACACCGGCAGTGAGGAATCAATCTTGACACACTTAATACAAGCCATAAGTGCCTTAGTCTCTCCCAGTTTTATACCAAATTCCCCATTATGACTGCCGTTCTTAAGGAGATTCATCAAGTTATGTGACGCCAAGTATGTACCTGCACTTCTTTACTATCTGAAGGCACTTATTTCCACCTGAGCATATCTAACTGTACACAGGTCTTACTGACAATCACACAGGCCTTACTGACAGTCACACAGGCATCAGATAAAATATATTACTGCGTTACATACAAATAAATTATCTAGCAATGCTTGGCACTCACAGGTAGTCCTCTGATAGTTCCTTTCTACTGCTATCAACTACTTCTTGGCTGCTAAACAAAAATTTTTAATTTCCTTTGTAGGATGTTACGATCAACCCCAGGTTGATTTGTTAATGCAATTTAGCATTCAGTAGTTTGTGAATGCTGTCTGAATGAGAAAATGTTTTACACCCAGCTGGCTGGTGAGAGGGTTGAATTCCCTACCCTACCATCAGCACCCCAGAAGTTGAAGAGCTGGGATGCTCTTATCCTGTTGGCCGTGTCAAATGCTAGAGTAACCACTAAGATTCATTCCTTGGTTTCGCTGATATTCACTGGCACAGGAACACAGCATAATGGGACAACACTTTGTCGTGAAGTTGGAATCACAACTAAGTCCAGTGAATCCTGAGGTGAACAGATGCTGAACTGGATAGGACAAAGGGGAATAATCTGGGGAGGACATGGAGGAAGCTGCAAGGAGATAGCAAATAATACAAGGCTTTGGTGTCAACTGGTTGAGGGACAATGCTTCACAGGACAATAAAAGGCAGAAGATGAAACAAAGTGAGACACAGAAACAAAACAAGATACAGAAACAAAGTAAATGCCTTACCGCTGAGTAGTCGTAATCATCATGCCGTATGCCATACATGCAGTGAATGTAATTCCAAACGGCTCGTCGGAAGGAAGATGTGTCCACTTCATGGTTATCTCCCATTCTGTTGGCAAAAATTAGATACATGAACCATCAAAATTGTTAATAATATTAATATCATTCTATCAAATCTGTATGGGTAAAAGTCATGTAGGGCTAAAAAAAAAAAAAACAAGGGAAAACCGTTTCCAGCTTCCCCAAAATGTTAGACCATAGCAGTAACTAGTGTAACAAATTTAATTAAGTTTTTAGTATATTTTAATGATGTCATATGCTTAATTTTTTAAGACAGTTCTATATACAAAGTGTAGTGAGACTTTACAAACACCCTGTACATCATCAGTGTCTTCATCACACATTCACAAAGTGTATCACTCTTCCTAAAGTATATTGTCTACATACATTCCCAAAGTATATTATTTGTCTACTCATACATACATAAAATAAATCACACATCTATTCACATATGTGAAAAGTATATTACCATGACTCCACACATTCCTAAAGTATATTACAATGTATTTGATACTTACGTGTAGTAAGTCAAATTAGCCGCCAAGTTGTATTTGTCATCCAGCATGTTGCCAATATCCGTGTACAAGCGGTTAGCTAATGAGAAGCCTTGATCATCCCAGGAGTAATCGTGGGCGCGGAAAGTGGCAACCTCGCTGACTGACTCACGGGAGGCAAAGTCAATGTAGGTGAATTCTGGGTCTATCACGTAATGGAGTATCTCAGGCACCTTTGAACACTTGACTGTGGTGGGGACTGTGACTGGTTGGACCAAAACAAAGACAATTACTGCAGAGGTGATACAGACCAGAACAAATCATTATTCTGTGCCTCACAACAGGACACAGAGTACGCAACCACATGTATACAAAATTCAAGATTGGTGAATCAGCCACGTGTAAATGTGGATTGGCGTGGCAGACAGCAGATCACATACTCCAAGACTGTCCAAAATACCACATATCTAAGCAAACCTTCTGGCATAGAAAAACAACAGAAAAGAAACATTCTATGGGCCACTTAGTGAACTTAAAAACAAAAGAGAGAGAGAGAAAGAGTTAAATTCATACAAGAGACAATTACTGCAGTTATAAAAAAAAATCTCAAGTGAACAACAACAGAAGAAGAATGCAGAGGTGATAGACTGACAAAACCTGAGAATGGTATAACTAGAAAATGTGCTGCTCAGCATGGCCAAATGGATAACAGCGCTCACTCTAAACATCTGGTGTGCTGAAGCTGAGGTAGCGGGTTCAATCCCTATATTGGTTAGTTGGGACTAAAATGTTGACTTATTGTCTTTGACTATTGGATCATAAATTACAAGTACCTCAGAAGTCGAAGTGGGTTCGCCTGATGGTGAGGGACACTGGTAATTGGGTGGGCTATTCACATGCAAAAATCAGTCGAGTGCACTGGAAGTAGAAGCACATGTATGGACTACGCTTGAGTAGATAGGGAGCGAGCGAAGATTAATTTTGTTGTTGTTCAAAGGTTTGGGTCTCACAAGGCAAAACATGTAAACAAAACATCCCATAGAAGACACAAAATCCCAGTAATCATGAACAAGTCTGTGACAGGCTTTTAAACAATATAGAAACAAAGTAAGAATTCAACTGTGGAAAAACAGAACATTGAAAAACAACGATAAGCCATCAGTAAACAACAGCAACAAGACAAACCACGGAGATGACACTACAGTAATAACATTAATGCACACCAAGCAGAATGGAAATAATGAAGAAAATCCGATTATATGTCCGTCTCGCCTTTCCTCTAAGCATCAAGCGTCGGCCAGATCCCCTTGTCACTCATCGATGTCTCATTCTTGCTAGACCATGGTGATCCATTTGCTCCTCGGAGGTGTACATGTGCTCCCACAAGGCCGCAGCCATGTCTACCTTGTCATGCATCAATACTCCACCAAATTTTGCAGAGCCAGCCAATCTGTCCGCCTGTTCATTCCCCAGCACACCGGCATGCCCCAGAGAAAAAATCCAGGCGATGCTTGCTACCCGTGACCGCCGAAGCGAAGCAAGCCACTCTGCCCGAAGCTTGCCTGTCCTCACCTTCCTCAGCATGCTTTCTGAGTCAGTTACAATCACGATGTGTGTGTGTATCATATTCTCCATCCAGCGGAAAGCTGCACTGACCGCCTCCACTCTTAAGCCAGATGTTGTGGTATCATATGCCAGGCAGGCTCTCCTGCACCAAACGTCGACAATTAGCCTTTGCTGAGAACCCCCAGGCACTTCTACCTCTCAACACCGATTCATCTGTGTAGATAATCACATCACCCGAGCGAGCATTATCCTGAATTAGTTGCTGGATTTCCACTTCCATGACCCCTGCTGGCCACTTCCTACACTCCCGGCTCAATGTGATTATAAGGGAAAGGAATATCCCAGCTGCACCTCCAAGTGTGGAATGATGGGAAGGAAACAAAGTTGAATGACTCTGGGAATTGAGTATCCAATGGGATAAGTGGACAACTCTGCAGCTGAGCAGAACAGGGCAATGATTTTCCCTGATAGTTGGAAAAGGCTATAAAAAGGCTGACGTAAAATACCCCTATTTTGATACGGAAGTCAAGGGAGAACCACCACACCTTCCCCATAATTCATGCATTTATATATCTGAGGTAAAGAATGACATTAATGGCTGTCTTTGAACAATCTGGTAGGGACTCAAGAGCTACAGGTGACACAAGACCATCATCATGCGACTGATGGCCATACTATGCTGGGTGGACAGTTGGTGGCATGGAGGAATATCATCAGCAGAGTTGATCCACAACATCAGTTGGCAGGGCACATGATGATGATGAGATAAGTACCACACATTTAATCCAATCCTTCACAGAATGTCACTTTCCCCCAACAAGCCTCAACAACAAATCAAAACACACTTGAGCAACCTACTTTGAGCACTCTGGTGTTTCACCGACTGGAACCTCTCCAAGAGCTCCTCTGGACTCGTGTGGTCTATGGAACTTTCTGTGAATTTTCTCATCCGCTCCATAAGTACTTCCAACCCAACACCGGTCTCGTCATTCGATGCCTGGGAAACAGAAAAATCTTGTATGTGTAACATAGCTCTTTCCAACACCATCAATCAAACATCATAACAGTTAGAAAAATGCTATTAAACTAACTCAACGTAGCTCATTGTTAATTTTATGTGGAGACAGGTGTTCTCCTCTAATTTTGTCTGTCATTTTGGTAGTGGCAATCTCACTGAGGTTGTCAAATTTGCAAGATATTATGAGGCCATCTTAAAACTGTCCTGATGATATCACTGTGCTCATCTGCGTCATGATGTCATGTGCTCAACACACTTGACATCCTTGCTCATGCATAGTCCACACGTGCTGCTACTTCTAATACACTGGGCTGGTTTGTGCATGGGGGTTAGCTTTCCCTGTTATTACCAGTGTCCCTCGCAACCAGGGGAACCTACGCCGACTCGCCAGGTACTTGTTATTTATGTCCCCAAGTCAAGGACGAGACAACATTTTAGTTCAACCGATAAGTGTAGGGGTTGAAAACAGTTGATTTTCCATGCAATTTAAGTAATTTGCCATTGCTTACCGAATGCTAAGTCGACACTAAAATCCTATTGACTGGTATATGAAACAAATCTATTACCCTCAATAGGAAGTTTAAGTACAAGTGTGATAAACCCCATGACCAGGCTGACCTCAATAACACTAGACAAATGCTCTTGACGAGCCTGTGACAGGTGTGTGGTTTCTTACCTTTGAATGAGGACTATTGATGATGTCCATGGCTTCAATACTGGAGTCACTGGGAGTATTGTCATCATTCCTGTAGGAGAACCCGCCGATATCCACTTCAGCAGTGATGCCACACCCGTACACAAAAGAACACATAGAATGGAAGTGTGCCATCAGAATGATGGCATGCATCAGCTCTGATAATGACCATGGCTCGGAACTTCTAAGCAATTTCTGAAAGAAAACAATGACATTCCAGTTTACGAAATCTCAGTGGTTGTGCCAAAATAAAAGTATAAAATAATGCACACAAATTACAACTGAAAAACTCAATAACAGGAAAACAACACAAATATAAGCAAATATTTTTATCAGTCTTTATCAACAAATAAGAATGAATAAGAATACTGCTGGTATGGTGTGAATTGCAATGTTAAAATGCAGTTAAGTAATTAATATTTCTTCTTTTGTAATTCTCATTGATAAAGACTTGATCAAAATGTTTCCCTGTAACCTCTTTTCCCCTTCCATTAAGCTTCCTAGTCACACTTGTAGTCACTTCCTAGACTCACTGTTAGTCACTTCCTAGTCATGTTATTCAGATTCAGCAAACTTTCTCAGTAGACACTGAAATAGCATGAAGTAGTAGGCCTTCATATAATATACTAGGTCACAGCATGAGTTCTTCTTCTTTCGTTCGCCTGAAATATGTCTATAACTGCAATGTTGTCCCTTGTATGAATCTAACAGTCTTTTTTAGTTCACTCAGCTGTCCATAGAGTTTATCTTCCACTGTTGTCTCTCTAGGCCAGAAGGTTTGCCTGGATATGTTGTAGTTTGCTCAATCCTGGAGTATGTGCTCTGCTGTCTGCGACGCCAAACCACATGTGCACATGGCTGAGTCATCAATCTTGAATTTTGTATACATGAGTTGAGGTAACCAGCACTTTTTCCACATATATCCAACCCATATAATACTGTCACAAAGCTGGGTTGATCCCCAGTAACCGCGCCATCACTGCTGGAGACTCAGCCAGCCCGCCATATGGAAGCATATTTAAAATGTTTAACCTATGCTATATACATACCATCTGTGGCATTATTCATATTGCACCCTTATGTGTGATCAAGTGGCATTTTAACTGGGTATCTATCTATATGATGTTTCAATAGTTTTAAAAATGTGTATGGCCTTTTTTTAAACGATCAAAATAGTATATAGCAACAGCTGAAAAAATGTTAACACAGAAGAAAATTATATGAACAGAATATTTTTGTTCAAATTGCATGTCCTTTGCAGGATGCTGCGGTCAACTCCAACACAGGTTGATCTTCTAGGCAATTTTATTCACAGTAGTGTGTAAATTGCTTTCTGAACAAGAAAACAACGCTGAAGTCCAAACTGACACACGTGCACATGGCTGATTTACCAACACTGAAGTCCAAACTGACACATGTGCACATGGCTGATTTACCAACGCTGAAGTCCAAACTGACACATGTGCACATGGCTGATTTACCAACGCTGAAGCCCAAATTGACACGTGCACATAGCTGATTTACCAATGCTGAAGTCCAAACTGATATGTGCACATGGCTGATTTACCAATGCTGAAGTCCAAACTGACACATGTGCACATGGCTGATTTACTAATCTCAAACTTTGTATACATGTGTTTGCATAATCGATTGTATCACGTTCTGAGGTAAAGAATAATGATTTGTTCTTGTCAGTCCATAAAAAGGTATTTGTCTTGTTAAAGTAACTAGAACAACACTTACCGCCACATGTTCTTTTGTGATGAGCCACGGCCGGTGGGCAAGAATTTTGTTGATCTCATACAGATCCTGAATTTTACGTGGAGCGTACTGAATACCTTTCAACCATTCTGGGTTACCGTTGTGTAGCAAAAATTCTTGTTCGTAAAGTCTGACCAGATATGTACAATAATGACGAGCTGAAGCCTGGAATAGTCAAAACAACAAACAGTGAAACGGTAGTCATAAATGTTGACATGGTTATGGCAATCATAAATGTTGACATGGTTATGGCAGTCATAAATGTTGACATGGTAAGTAACATGCTAACAGGTAAGTAATTGTTAATGAAAAACTGACACACTACTCAGGACAAAGACAGTGGCTCCATCTCCCTCAGCTAAAGTTTCAGGTGCCAGATTGTGGTAACAAGTCGGTAAAAGACCCCTTCACATGTACCTGTCCCCCATTGACTTCCCAAGACATTTCCAGGTACCTGTTTTAGGCTGGAAGCCCAGATAAGTTTTAAAATTCCTCCCCAGCGACTCATGCCTCCTCCCATGACCAGCAGGTAGGTGTGCTAGTCACTGCACTAACGTGGCTACCGAAGTAATGGTGGTTAAACCATAAATACTTGGATCTCGTCTTCAGTATCTCCCTCCTCATGCGGCCGTCCACCCCAGTTCTGTATTGGTGAACTATTCATTTACAGTCCCCTGCATAACACTCATCTGACTTCACCCCTTTTGACTTGATATTCTTGCAGTCTGGTCAAGCTTGCAGATTCAGTCATCACTTCATTTGTTAAATCGTTCTGTCTCTCTGAAGGCATTCACTATATAGCCCCTTGTAAGTTGGATTGACACCACATTTTCTCACAGTAACATATAGAATAAGAATAAAAGCCTACATTCACACAAAAACACATCAGTAACTTACAATGATAGCAATGTAATGCCTGTAATCATACGGCAAGGGGCCGTCCTCTCTAAGTATGAAGTTCTGTGTGGTATGGAAGTTCCTGAGATAGTCTGGGTGGTAGCCCATCACTTGGCTCACGTGGTCTAGTCTATGATTTTGTATAAAGGCGTCCGTGAACACGTCATGGGTCTGAAACACACAAGAAGGAATACAGGACACCTGACATCAAATTGCCTAGTAAATCAAAGCTGGGGTTGACCGCATTGTCCTGCAAAGGACGTACATCATTGTAATCTTTTATATAAAATGATGATTTAGTTCAGATGTTGGCTCATATCTAAAAATGAACAAGTTAGTGGCATGGCAGAAACAACCATGAGTATGAAGTGTTTGTATTCACATATTCTAGTCTGTAATATATGAGACGGGGTGACCAGTGGCCTGCCCATCACATTTTCTTCCCAGAAAACTCCCAGAACATTCTGAAAATTGTCTGGTACACATTTTTTGGAGGCTGTGTCAACTCCAAGCTCGGATAAAATCATCTTGCCTCTATTATAGGTTAAAAAAAAGACCACCATCTTGGCAGATGAGTGTACTAACAACTATGCCACTGCAACTACCTTTATATAGAATGATGTTACACTTAGGGTGTTAGCTTATATCTAGACTACAAAAACACAGATTATTCATTTCTATCATCGGGACCTGCGGCACTGTACTGACTAGACACTCATCTGATGAGGTGGTGGTCCGGTGTTTGATCTTCAATACAGTTAATGGGAATTTTAAAAATTGATATGGGCTCAAATAGGTACCAGGAAACTTCATGGGAAGTGAATGCAGCTGGTGCAATACTAACCAAATTCCTCATATCAGTACCAATCAGTCTATAAAACATGTGTCTAGCAACACATGCCCAATGTGCCTTAAGACATGAAAAAGCCACTGCCTTTTTTCTTTCTCAATAATTGCTGGTTTTGTTGGATGACAACCAAAAAACCCAGAAATAAACGTCGTGACGACATATATCTTCTTCTTCTGCATTCGTCCAGAATGTTGTTTTAGACGTAATTGCATTGTGCCTGTTTACAGCAAAGCTGCGATATTTGAATCTTCCGGCTGACACATCCGTACTTCTTTAGTCATTTGTTAGCCAGGTTAACTTCCTGGGAATATATATATGAGTGGTCTTAAGGTATGGTGTCCGCCACAAGTGCTGGAGGTCCTGGGTTCAAGTCCAGGTGAGGGCTGGGATTTTGTAACGTGGACTACTAGTAACAAAATTTCCCCTGGTCTCTGCGTAGTGAGATGCCCGTGTGTATTGTAGCGGACGTAAAAATCACTTGGCAGTTGGAAATCTTAAAAGAGTAGCCTAACAGCGCTGCCCGGGCAAAATTTTGAGTTAAAAATCTACCCAAAGTATTTCAAGATCCTTGCCGATGCCATAGAGATCATACACTGAGCTGAGATTCTCCGGAACTCAGGCTTGAGTTAGAAGTAGAACAGAGCATTTATGGGTTACACCCATGTGCCATGGTGATGATCCGTCACCTAAAACTAATGTATAAAATAATCTACTATGCTTACCTGTTCGTCTGTAGTGTCTGCTGGAACAATCTGAAAAGAGAGAAGCAGAAGAACTTATCACTTATTCCATCTAAAAACAAATGAATACTATTTTCGAATTGACTATTCACAAAAATGTGTGAATAAACGAAGTGACTATTCACAAAAAAATGTGAATAATACGAGACATTATTCACACCAAAAAAATGCTTGACTACATTATTAATGTTTGTGGAACTATCATTGTGTTCTTGGTAGTGTAGTGGTTAGTAGTAAATCCCCCAGGCAGTGACGGGGTGATCGAGTGTCGGAATCGATGAATCCAATAGATGTCTTTGTTTAACGTGAATTTTATTTGCTAAATAAAATATGGGAAATTGTTTGTGAATACTCACTTCGATAAAATATTATGTATTGTATATTATGTATATTATATTATGATAAAATATATTGTAATATATACACATTTTTGTGATTAATGTCTCGTATTATTCACAAATTTTTGTGAATAGGGGCTCCCTACTATTTTACAAGTTTAATATGATCTAGGCTAGCACAGTGGGTAGTGTGCTTACATTCAAACATGGTAGTCCATGTTCAATCACAAGTAATTGCAGGTTGGACTCAACATCATACAGTACACAACAGGTACCACATCTGGCATGTTTTACATCATTGTACCATACTGCATTATAACAGTAATAATATTTTTATGACTAATATCCTGTTCGCCCCAAGGAATAGTGTTTGTTATGTCTTATCATTAACTGATTATTGCAGGTCCTTTGCAGAGTGTCATCTCAGTCTGCCAAAATTATTCTTAAACTTTAGCTAGTTCCTCCGACTTATGCATTTTCATGTCCAAGTTTTTTTTTTTAAATATCGAGTTACTAAACCTTTATCATTGTTCTTTCGAAGCCACCATGACGTTTATTGTGTTGTTGGCTCACATGTATGTTACTGGCTCACATGTATGTTACTGGCTCACATGTATGTGGCTCACATTATGTTATTGGAATGTTGGCTCACATGTATGTTATTGGTTCACATGTATGTTACTGGCTCACATGTATGTGGCTCACATTATGTTATTGGAATGTTGGCTCACATGTATGTTATTTGGTTCACATGTATGTTACTGGCTCACATGTATGTGGCTCACATTATGTTATTGGAATGTTGGCTCACATGTATGTTATTGGCTCACATGTATGTTATTGGCTCTCATGTATGTGGCTCACATTATGTTATTGGAATGTTGGCTCACATGTATGTTATTGGCTCACATGTATGTTGTTGGCTCACGTTATGTTATTGGAATGTTGGCTCACATGCTGGTTGTTGGCTTACGTGTATGCTGCCAAAGGAAGGATATTTCACAGAAAATGTACTCTTGTAACTTGCTTGCTGGTGTTGTGCCATAGTCTTTTAATAATTTACTACTACAACCAGACCCCATGTGACATCTGTACAATATACCCATTGTTGTTTATAATCATGGAGACATAAAATTCTAAGTTGTGACATTTTCAATTTTTTCACCATTAATTGTAATTATGTAATTTTGTCTGTGGACATTATTTATTTGTGTTTATTAATAAGCTAAGAAATAGATCGTGATCTCCGGCAGTGTCTTTTGACAGACATAATTAACTCTTATAAATAATTAAAATATGTTGTAGCAAGTGTCATATGTAATATGTAATTACATAACTAGATTAAATAATAATAAAACCATGCTGTTCAGGCAGTTTTGGTGATCACGTTGTGTTGTCCATCATTTATATATGTCAGTATATTTAGGCAGTTTTCTCATTTTTATTAGAAGGAAAAAGTAATATACAATACAAATAAAAGGGACCTGAATTAACCCTGTTTATTATGTCATCGGTTTATTTTATATATGACCATCCGTGAAGGTATAGTATAAGTACGGCATGTGGTCACTTTTCAAAATTACTTAAATGTCATTTCTATACTTCAAAATAAACATGCAATATACCATTCACATAAGCAAACTAAACTCCCACAAATCGTTCAATTATTAACTAAACGAAAACTCATTACCCGAACTCATAAGAGAAACAAAGATGGTGGGTTAACCAATTTTAAAACACCGGCTCAAATTAATCAATTTTGAAAACCTAAACTACCATCCCTCTAGCTCTTACTCACATTAGTTCTTTCGTGAAAATTCTGACAATCAACAGTAATCATCATATCCAGACATAAGCCCGGTGAGTTGAAGAAGCAGAGAGAACAGACGTCTGCGGTTGAAGCTAGCCTAGGGACCGGCTCAGATCTTTGTTGCAAACAGCTGACGGAAGTTTGCCCTCCGACCTATGCATACGAAATCAGAACTGCGCGCGCATCTCATTTACATACGGCCTCCATGGATAACAATTGTCATTATCTTAAATTGTTATACTGAATATATTTTTAAATTATATACAGTGAGTGATGTTTTAAATCAAATAAAGAAAGAAAATTACACAGACATATATAAAAACAAGGCGTAAATGTGGGGGAATAAATCGTTCAATGTCATGGAGCTGACGTCATGGGAGAAGTCACGGTAAATTTCCACTGGTTTTCAAAAGAGAAGAAACGACCTGGGGTAGCTAAATTTAAGAACACGCAACTGAAGTTAAGCGAAAAAATCCCCAACGGCTTAGTCGATGGCGGTAAGAGGAAGAGAATGTGGTAAGAAGGGAAAGCTTTGAGACTGCAATAATAGCTATTAAAAGCGCGGAGATACAATCAAGGACATTTATAAATAGCAGATAATAAAAATAAACAATGTAGATTGTACATTACAGGGCGGTAAGAGGTACAACGTTGATTTCGACGGCAATAGGCGTCGGCCGTTCAGAAAGCAATTTCGATCATTAAGACAAAAAAAAAAAGTCTTTGCATGATGTTGCAGTCATCCCCCGCATTTAATGACTGTGGTTTATTAGGCAATGTCAGTTCATTAGTTTGTCATTGCTTTCTGAAAAGCCGACGTCTCATACTATGGAAATTACTTCTAAATCGGCAACGGCTGATTTCGAACCACAGACTCAGTATGTCGGAGAATTATGACACTGTCCCCTAAGCCACAGACTCCGATGGCAAACTACCGAACGTAAAATTGCTAAGCAAATCACAAATAGCTCATATATGCTGGGGTTGACTGCCGCTTTCGGTCAAAGGCATGCATCTGTCTGTTATGAGAAACATCGTGAAGTATTCAGGGCAGCATAGTCGAATGCATAAGAGTACTTGTTATTAAACATTCGATGTGCTGGTGCCGAGGTAGTGGGTTCAATCCCTACATTGGTCACCTGAAATAAAATGACTTCTCGTCCTTGACTTGGTGACCTAAATTACAACTACCCCTGAAGTCGGAGTGGATTCGCCTGATGACCAGGAAGACTGGTAATATGGAAAGCTAATCCACACGTAAAAACCAGTGCTACGCACTAGAAGTAGTAGGGCGTGTATGGACTACGCTTGAGGTCAAGGCGAGCCGAAAAAGGGGGGGGGGGGGGGGGGGGGGGGGTGGGGGGGGGGGGGAGATGGGGGGGGGGGGGGAGAGACACCAATATGTTGGAACACTGAATGCATTGCCAGCTGTTTCATCATAAGTATTTCCTTTTCAAGTGTCGTGGTATGGAGATTAAAGAGCTGCGTAACTCAATTAGTCTAATGCTGACGTTTCTGTCATCATCATCTTGTTTCGCCATCTTTCAATGCCACCAGAATCGTGGATCAGCTTCGAGTTCTTGTCTCGACCAAGACGCGTGGCTAAGCCATCCAGAAATATTTACTTCTCTCTTTCCCCTTGTTCTTTTTCCCCCTCAATGCTGCCAGTCGTCACAAAGTTCTCTACTTTATTTCTTCTCATAACGTCCAAGAAATTGTGACTGTCTACGTCTAATTTCTCTAATCAGTACGGTTTCAATTGTTTCTTGAAGGACTTGCCCATTGATATTTCTATCTGTTCGTGGTATTTTTTTAAAAGTATTTCAGCCAAGCCAAAGTATTCTTCCTGTATACACTTCATATGATATATAACGCCGCAGTATGCACCTGCCGAGATGCAGCGAAATATTCCAGGCAAGAAATCTTGCAATATTTTGTCTACGACGTCTTTGTTTGAATGCACGAAGGAAATACATTTTTGTACGACCAATATGTTAGTACAGTGAACATATTACCAGCTATTTCATCACCAGCATTTTCTTTTTAAGTGCCGTGGAATGGGGATTGAAAAGCCGCATAACTCAACAAGTCTAGTGCTATATGACGTTTCTATAGGTATCCGTCAGTGACATGACTCAGTGGTCTAGTGCTATATGACATTTCTATAGGTATCCGTCAGTGACATGACTCAGTGGTCTAGTGCTATATGACGTTTCTATAGGTATCCGTCAGTGACATGACTCAGTGGTCTAGTGCTATATGACATTTCTATAGGTATCCGTCAGTGACATGACTCAACAAGTCTAGTGCTATATGACATTTCTATAGGTATCCGTCAGTGACATAACTCAACAAGTCTAGTGCTATATGACGTTTCTATAGGTATCCGTCAGTAACATGAAATGACACTCACTAGTGCTGATACTCTGCTGTAACAGGCCACAGCCATTAGAAGTGTGACCCGTGGCAGTATGTCCCACACACACACACACTGTCAGAGTTGTATCTAGGAAAGACAACCGCTGTGATACATATCACTCTTCGTTTAGCTCAAGGTTAAAGACAGTATGCCAGCAACTTGACACCCGCGATAAGGGCAGTTAAGTTTGAATAACGAAGACACAAACAATAGATTGCACGATTTATTGCCTGGCATATTTTGCTGCATCTCGTCAGGTACATACTGCAGAAATCACACAACTTACGTGAATTAACTAGATAAATCCTTCAAACTGAAATATACACATGTTCGCACAGTAATGACGATTGTCTACCACGGTAATTAGTTAAGTTTGTTAAGTTTGCAGTTAAGTTTGTTGCATATCCTTTAAACGACGTTGCAATCAACCCCAGCATATTTTGCTGTTTGTGATTTCTTAGCAAGTTTTTTCAATAGTTTGCCATTGCTTTCTGAACGACCAGCACTCATATAATTTTATAAAAACCAACGCAATGCGGTAAGCTGCCAAATCCCCCGCAGAGTTGTGCATAAGGGCAGTAGCTAGCTTTATTGGCCAGCAGCCCAGCGATCAGTGTTCAAACCCTCTTCGAGGGGGAGATATTTTAATTCGTACCATTGACGTAGGCTCCCAGGTCAACCCAATCTCAAATGAAAGTTTCTGGGAAGCAAGGGCGACCAAGGAGGTACATAAATAACGGATGATAAGAACAATAAACAATGTAGCATGTACAGTAGTATTACACGGGTGTAAGAGAGAGAAATCAGATGACTTTGTGTTGAGTTCCATTGCATGAGATGTCGGCCTTTCAGAAAATAATGGTAAACTAACGTAAATATAGACAGCCAATACCTGCTGGGGGTTGAGTGCACCGCCCTATAAAGCTCACGCAACTAACTTGTAAGAGAACCAGCGTGAGGCATTGCGGACGTGAAATACCATCTATATAGTGGTAAACTGCACATATTACCAGCTATTTCATCATCATGAACTTCTCAAGTGATAAGGGGATTGGAGAGTCGCATAACTCAGCAAGTCTAGCGCCGACGTTTCCGTCTATGGCATACAATGAAACTAGAGCTGATACTTTGTCTGTTGTGTATACATACTACAGCTGATAGACGAGTGACCTGTGAACTATGACGGCACTTTATACACACTGTCAGACTTAACTATGAAAGTACATGACAGCCGCTGTGACACTTATCGCATTCCTTGCTTGACGCAAGGGTATAGAAAATATGCCAACGAACAAAATTTATTTTCAAAGGGTTAAGAATTGGGCGCACAGGCCCGTCTGACATTCTGCCTTTCTTATATCTGTCCTCTCCTACATTATTTCATGCACATGGTGAATTATTGCATCAGCGGCTGCATGTCACTTGCCAAGTAAACACGGGAAGGTTGCAAATTCGCGTTTTGTAGGTTAATATGCACCCTGAATCACGCTTCCCCCGTTACTACAAACAAAACTTTGTAAATACAAACAATTTTGGTTTGAATGTACGTGAACAAAAAACAGACAACTCGGTCAGAGTTTGGTGGTGTGACGGTCCTTCGCAGACTCGAAAAGTACCTCATTTATTTCCAGATGTATAACATGATTTCAAACTTCCGAGAGTGTTAAATCCCTTGCTGCACCTCGGATTGTAGATAGAATCCCCCGCAGATAAACGTGAAAAATTGTCAGGGCCCGTGCGCACGCTTACATATTAAACAGTTTCAATAGTTGGACATTTAAGTAGGTCAAACAGGCTATTGACGAGAATAAGTTTTAAATATTAGAGAACCTGTCAGTAACACAGAATTTGAAGTTTACACAGAGAGAAGAGCTGGCGCTGTGGCTGATGGTGGTTGCCGAACGCGAATCTAATTTCCGCATACCGTGTTCGAAACACACGATTTGAAAGCAGGTCGACTTGCTGCTGTTTTATAAAATAGTATGAGCGTCGTCTTTCGGAAAGCAATGGTAAACTACTGAACGTAAACTTGCCAAGTAAGTCACAAACAGCAACCAAAATGCTGGGGTCGACTGCTACGTCATGTAACGTACATGCAACGAACCTTTTTTCGAGAAAACATGGGAAACAACGAGTGGGTCTATTTAAGTGTTTTAATGGTTGATCTATCAACTGATCCACAGGAAATAAATGAACTTCTATTTGCAGACGATCAGTGCCTGTTTTATAGCGACGAGGGCAGACTGCAAAATCATATTAATAATCTGAGTTCAACATGCAGGAGATACAATATGAGTATAAATACAGCCAAAACCGAAGTAATGCGAGTTAGCAGATCGCCAGGCCCACTAAGTATACAGATAAATAGCACAACTCTGAAACAAGTTAAAGAATTCAAATATCTTGGAAGTATGATCACAGAAGATGGCAGATTGGACAGAGAAATCGAAATCAGATGTCAAAAAGCTAGTGCACTTACATATCAACTATCACCCTTACTGAAACATCCAAATATACCCATGTCCGCAAAACGACAGATAATAAACAGCATATTCACACCAACCCTATGCTACCAATCTCAAACCTGGACTTTATCCAAATTACACCTTCGCAAAATCAACACCTGCGAAATGAAATGCCTGAGGAGAGCTGCCAACTTAACAATTCGAGACCGAGTAAGAAGTGCTATTATCAGACAGACTGTATGGAAAGATGGCTGCACATGAATTCTGATAGTGAATGGAAACTGCAGGGAAGTGTTATCGCCCAAATCCAGCCAGCAAGAACCTGATGGTGACTAACTGGAAATCCCGTGCCAATTCTACTTGTTTGATAATGTTAAATACAAACTACATAAATAACATAGTAACTACGACACAATTCTGGGGATTTCCTCTATTGACAGATGACATACTCCCATACGCAGACCAGGCAAGATAAAGAGTGGCCACAAACTGTGCACACGCCAACAAAAAGTTATGATACTAATCAATACTGTTATGATACACGGGAATGTTTGCACAAGACAATAAATTATAAGTATTTAACTATTGATTAGCGCCTGTCAAGGGATGTCGCGATGTACATAACTACTCATCTGTACATAACTACTCATCTGTACATAACTACTCATCTGTACATAACTACTCATCTGTACATAACGTATCGTTTTATTTATATGGTGCAGAAGCCTGGACAATGAACAAGCAATTAGACAGTAGAATGGAGGCCCTGGAGATGTGGATATACAGAAGAATATGTCGTATTTCATGGAAACAAAAACAATCAAATACAGAGGTTCTTGAAACACTGGAAATGAAAAGAGCTGATGAAAGAAATAAAAAAACAGGCAAGTTAAATATTTCGGACAATTTAAAAGGCATAACACTCTTATAAAAAATAATACTGAGGAGGGGGCGGGGTGAGGTTGAAGGCAAGTCAGTAAAAGGTAGACAACGATAGAAGTGGGAAGATAACATAAAGAGAGGGGTGAACAGCAATCGTGACAGAATGTACAGTCAGGGCGAGAGAAAGATAGTGCTGGAGATCCACTGCAGCTAACCTTCATTGTTGAGACCTGATTGATTGATTTTGTGACTAGTTCGTTATTCAGGAACACAAGCTCAATTGTTCATGTACACGTGTAAGTAAACGAATAGTACCATTGTCCACATCTTGAGGCGTACTGGCTGGCATATTTTGCTGTATCACGTCAATTCTCGAGAGAATAAAAGTAGTTTGTTTGCGTGCAATGGGTCTGACCTCACTGTTACCTCTAACATGTGGAGAGAAGTAGTGTGTTTACGTGCAATGGGTGTGAACTCACTGTTACCTCTAACATGTGGAGAGAAGTAAAGTAGTCTGCTGTGGAATGGGTCTGACCTCACTGTTACCTCTAACATGTGGAGAGAAGTAAAGTAGTCTGCGTGGAATGGGTCTGACCTCACTGTTACCTCTAACATGTGGAGAGAAGTAAAGTAGTCTGTGTGGAATGGGTCTGACCTTACTGTTACCTCTAACATGTGGAGAGAAGTAAAGTAGTCTGTTTGCGTGGTATGGGTCTGACCTCACTGTTACCTCTAACATGTGGAGAGAAGTAAAGTAGTCTGTGTGGAATGGGTCTGACCTCACTGTTATCTCTAACATGTGGAGAGAAGTAAAGTAGTCTGTGTGGAATGGGTCTGACCTCAGTTACCTCTAACATGTGGAGAGAAGTAAAGTAGTCTGCGTGGAATGGGTCTGACCTCACTGTTACCTCTAACATGTGGAGAGAAGTAAAGTAGTCTGTTTGCGTGGAATGGGTCTGACCTCACTGTTACCTCTAGCATTAGAGAGAAGACATGTAGTATGTTTACATGGAATGGGTGTGACCTCAATGTTCCCTCTAACATGTGGAGAGAAGTAAAGTAGTCTGTTTGCGTGGAATGGGTCTGACCTCACTGTTACCTCTAGCACCAGAGAGAAGACAAGTAGTATGTTTACATGGAATGGGTGTGACCTCACTGTTACCTCTAACATGTGGAGAGAAATAAAGTAGTCTGTTTGCGTGGAATGGGTCTGACCTCACTGTTACCTCTAGCACCAGAGAGAAGACAAGTAGTATGTTTACATGGAATGGGTGCGACCTCAATGCTCCCTCTAACATGTGGAGAGAAGTAAAGTAGTCTGTTTGCGTGGAATGGGTCTGACCTCACTGTTACCTCTAGCACCAGAGAGAAGACAAGTAGTATGTTTACATGGAATGGGTGTGACCTCAATGTCTCCTCTAATATGTGGAGAAAAGTAAAGTAGTCTGTTTGCGTGGAATGGGTCTGACCTCACTGTTATCTCTAGCACCAGAGAGAAAACAAGTAGTATGTTTACATGGAATGGGTGTGACCTCACTGTTACCTCTAACATGTGGAGAGAAATAAAGTAGTCTGTTTGCGTGGAATGGGTCTGACCTCACTGTTACCTCTAGCACCAGAGAGAAGACAAGTAGTATGTTTACATGGAATGGGTGCGACCTCAATGCTCCCTCTAACATGTGGAGAGAAGTAAAGTAGTCTGTTTGCGTGGAATGGGTCTGACCTCACTGTTACCTCTAGCACACAGAGAGAAGACAAGTAGTATGTTTACATGGAATGGGTGCGACCTCAATGTTCCCTCTAACATGTGGAGAGAAGTAAAGTAGTCTGTTTGCGTGGAATGGGTCTGACCTCACTGTTATCTCTAGCACCAGAGAGAAGACAAGTAGTATGTTTACATGGAATGGGTGCGAAATCAATGTCTCCTCTAATATGTGGAGAGAAGTGATGTAGGGTTTTTAGGTGTCATGGGTGTGAACAGGGCCGTGCCGGGCTATGACACAGAGAGGCGGCCGCATCAGGCGGCACGGTAAGAGGGCGGCATAAGCAGTGAAGGAGAGGCGGCATTTCGAATACTTGCATCATTAAGGGACAGCATTTGGAAGACTTGCATCATACTGAGAAGATCTACCGCAAGGCCCTGGGTGTGACACTCGCCTCTAACGTGTAGAGAGAAGTAAATAATGTATTTACGTGACATGAGTGTGAACTCACTGTCACCTCCAACATGTAAAGAGAAGTAAAATAAAATGTTTACCTGGCAAGGATGTGAGCTGTGAAACTTCTCACGTAGCGCCTTCTCCTCGTCATCCGCTTCCTCGCATGCATCGTCTTCATCCTCACAATACAACAGAATATCATCTTCGAAATAATCATAATGGGCATACCCCACCGCCCTGGGTCTATGACTATGAAAATCATTATTGTCCACTTCTAACGGTGTCTCTTTAAAATCAGGCATTTCACAAACGTACTGCAGAAAGGCCGCCACAAATTACAACAAAAACTCAAAGTGAAGTACTGGTTTCGTGGCGAAATGAATCACATTAACGCTTGGCTTGTGTCAGACTATTGATTTTTATGTGAGTTGCTTTTTTAAACTCTAAGACAAACACATATAACTTTACGTGCTGGTTTTAGTGATCACTAATAAAAACTAATTTAACAACCAGGCTTATTTATATGATCACTAAAATCTTCTAGAATGAAGAAAAGGATTATAAGAAGACCGAATTGTCGTACTAACTCGCATACACAACACGTAATCCTGTGCTCTCAATACGGACCACTAAACCAGAATGTGTTTTCAAGGCCGGAGCACAAGGAGCGTTACTGATTGGATGAAATGTGGGGTGTGCGTTCCCTGGAGCAATTTGATTGGCCAACGCTTCTACATTCCGTGTCGAGAGCTGTGCAGTTTTTGAATAACAAGCAAACCGACTTATATTCTCAGTTCTGGTTTAATGGTTTAACTGCGACCGATTTCCCCCCAATGTTTGATTGAATGGTATAAACATCACTAGATACATTACGTTAGATTAAGTCTATACAATCTAACCGAAGCTGAGTGTTATATTTGCGTTGCTTACAAGAAGTAAAGACACCGAATGTAACTTAGCTAGCATGATACACATCTTAGAGAGGCCGGCATACAGCTGTGCCCAACAAAGCACACATCGTTGATTGTGTGGAATGCAACTTGGCAGGGCCGTGCCGTGCTATGATGATACAGAGAGGCGGCCGCATCAGGCGGCACCGTAAAGAGGTGGCATAAGCATAAAAGGAGGGGCGGCATTTCAAAGACTTGCATCATTAAGGGGTGGCATTTCGAAGACTTGCATCATACTGAGAAAATCTGCCGCACAGTCCTGGTGGAATGCAAATGTACTGCAAATCTATCCTTTTAGAATAGCTGTGCTGTGTAAGCTAAGTGCATCATTTGTTTACGCGTGCGCTACAAGTAATAGATACCGTGTTTCAGTTAGTGCTCACAACCTAAAATAGATGACATTTGGGCCTCAAACGATAAACAGTCACATGAGGGATCTGTAGAGGTCACACGTTGACTGCAGTTTCACATTTTCACATGTGCTCAGTAAAACAACAGCATTTTGACATAGATTTGTCAATGTCGTATTGTTAGATGTGTAATCTTTAGCTTATTTTTTTTATTTATAGCAACAACTGTCGCAGATAAACGATGCCCCCCTCCCCCTCCCACTTAATGATGTGGTTTCTGCTCTGCTTCCTCTTCATTCACCCCCCCCCCCCCTTGTTCTTCTTCAGTTTCTCCTCCTACTTCTCGTTAACTACCTCCCACAGTAAACACTTTAGCTACAAAATCCAACTGTGTATGAACAAGTCTTCAAAAAACTTGGCCTAAGAAGGAGGAGGAGGGGTGGAGAAGTAGGAGCAGCAGCAGCAGCAGCTGCAGAAGAAGAAGAAGAAGAAGAAGAAGAAGAAGAAGAAGAAGAAGAAGAAGAAGAAGAAGATTATGATGATGATATAAATAACTATCTTTACACTACAACTTGGCCTAAGAAGGAGGAGGAGGAGGGGTGGAGAAGTAGGAGCAGCAGCAGCAGCAGCAGCAGCAGCAGCAGCAGCAGCAGCAGAAGAAGAAGAAGAAGAAGAAGAAGAAGAAGAAGATTATGATGATGATAGACTATTCATAGACTATTCAACCATGTTTGGGTAGAACAACAGACACCACGAGACTGGGGAAACGCCATAATTATCCCAATTTGGAAAAACAAAGGCAGCAAAAGAGATTACACACAATACAGAGGCATTTCACTGTTGAGTCATACTGGGAAAATATTTTGCAAAATTCTTGAAAAAAGATTACGAACTACTTTAGAACCCCAGCTAAGCGAAACGCAGCTTGGATTTAGGAAAAACAAAGGATGCACAGACGCCATTTTTGCTCTTAGACAACTTATAGAAAAATCAATCGAATTCAATGAAACACTCTACTTAGCCTTTGTCGACCAGAAAAGGCATTTGATAGGGTAGATAGAAACAAGCTGTGGGAAATCCTTAAACAATATGGAGTGAGTACACATCTAACAAACCTATGTAGAAGTTTATACAACAACAGTGAATGCATAGTGAGAGCAACTGGAGGACACTCAGAACCCTTCACCATAAGATCTGGAGTACGACAAGGTTGTGTCCTGTCCCCTCTCTTGTTCATAACATATATAGACAACATATGTAAAGAAACCAGCCAAGCAGAGACAGCAAGAATACCGCATGACGAGAACACAGAAGAAGAACCATCTGCAAATCTAACCATTAGAGAACTCCTGTTTGCGGACGACCAAGCACTAATAGCAAAATCAGAAGCTGAATTACAAGACCACATGAATAGTCTAAACGAAATGTGTAGGGAACATAACATGAAAATTAGCACAAGCAAAACAGAGGTAATGACTATAACTAAAGAAGAACAAACAGCAACAATTCACCTAAACGAACATCCCTTGAAACAAGTAAAGAGCTTCAAGTACCTAGGAAGTATAATATCATCAAATGGCAGATCAGAAGACGAGATCGAAAATAGGTGCAATAAGGCAAATCAACTCATTGGACAAATGGCACCAATACTAAAGAACAAACATGTATCAATAACTACTAAGAAAGCACTTTACAACACAATCTTCCTACCAACTCTGTGCTACCAATGCCAAACCTGGACAATGACAGAAAAAGAGAAAAGAAAAATCACAACAACAGAAATGAGGTTCCTGAGAAGAATACTCAACGTATCAAGAAGAGATAAGATCAGAAATGAAGAAATCAGGACTAAAGTGGGGGTTAAAGCTGCTCTAGATTTTATTAGAAAGCAGCAAGTCAAATGGTTTGGCCATGCAAGTAAGCTACCAGTCAACAGCATGCCACAACAAGCAATGATGTACAGACCAGATGGAAACAGAGGAAGAGGCCGACCACATAAACATTGGACGGAGGGAATAACAGAATCCATGGGAATGTCGATATACGAAGCCCATAACCGGGCACTCTCACGAAGTTTATACTTCACCTCGACACCGCAAGGTACAAGAGGAACATGATGAGATGAGAAGAGACACTACAACTATACACGAAAACTTAAAGAGCTGTAAAACTTCACAAACAAACACGGGAACACCCCACGCCCTTAAAGAGTTAAGGCTGGGAAGGATACCTCAAGTGTTGTTGTTGTCAAATCCAGCGCACAAAGATAACCTAGAACTAACAGATGATGCAGAAGCGTGGCAGTCAAGCGCACAACACCGCACTAGTTTTTAACCCGGTGAGGGACAAAATGCCATAATTATTGACCCTAACCCTGTATAAGGAAATGAACCGCTATAGCTAGCAAACTAGCCTGCCCGCGTGGTGATCCTGAGTTCGAATTCGCTCCCACGTTGACCCAGCCTAAATTGAGTACGAGAATATATCGTAAGAAGTAAAGGCGGCGATATGATATTGACTACGTCATCCCTCGAGTGCTGATTGGTCTATACAGATATAGGGCGAGCACCATACATCCAGTGAGTGTCCTTTACTTCCTTTCACTTCCCCCATATCGCGGGTGAAGACCTACAGTGAAACAATAGCATCGCCACCACTTCACCCCCCCCCCCCCCAAGCACACACACACACACGCATCATCATCATCATCATCATCATCATCATTAACGTCATTATCAAGTGCCTTGTGAATGACATGGGTGGCACTGATTTTCCATATCTTGCGATCCCCAATAGCATGTTTCAAATTGCGATTTGACACCTTTCCGTGCTATAACAAAACAATATCAAGACATCTTCTGTCGCTGCCTACCTATATCTTTCTCTCTCGCGGTCTTCGAATATATTTCTTCCTTGCTGTCTTTCCATGCTTTCTTTTTCGCTGCCCCCCTCCCCCCTATATTGTTCTTTACACACATAAGCGCGCGCATGCACGCACACAAACACACAAACAAACAAAACCTTCAGGGTAATTAACTAAACAGATAAGAAAACAAAAACAACTCGACTGTGAAATAAAGAAATCAACAATACTCTAAAAAAGTACACATATGCACACACATGGAACAACACATTAGGAAACATAAATGCATTCGAGAGTGGCATTGAGATATACAAAAAACATGCTCACGAAAAAGAACACGGACACTCAAATGTACTAACACACACAACAGGATTCCTAAACAAGTGCATCCTTCCTTTCTCCTTCCCTAACCCCCCCCCCCCTCTCTCTCTCTCTCTCTCTCTCTCTCTCTCTCTCTCTCTCTCTCTCTCTCTCTCTCTCTCTCTCTCTCTCTCTCTCTGACGTCACAAACCCAAACGCTACATAACCAGTCCGAGATAGGACTCACAAGACAAGAATTAGGGTGAATGAACCCACAAAAACCACGGATCTCAACAATAACCACAGTTGAAGAGGCAAGTTGAACGAGGCCGAATTTTGAATTTTTGTTTTGAGAATTGGAATTGGCAAAAATTGCTGGGGTAGATTAGGACGTCCTGTAAATGATACGCAACAAATGTTGCTCTATGCCAGTGAATCACGGAACATGAATGAACAAAGCAGAAAGAGCATGGAAGCAATGGAGGTGTGGGTCTATGACGAATGTTGTGAGTTCATTGGACTGCCAGAGTTAACTAACGGCGATTGCCTGGAAGAAAGAGGCTAATGAAACTGTATGTTGCCACAACAAAGATACATCTTCTCCAAACTGTTTATGTAATGTGTTTGCTTGTTTTGTGCCATAGACTCACGAGAACCTCGGCATTGCTGTGTCCAGGTTTACATGGTAGTAATGAATATGATTATTAATCGTTTTAAGTGACTCCCCGTATTTGCCATGGGCTGATATATGACCAAAACGTTGTCACTGCATTATTATACATATATCTGCTACCATATTAACAACCTCTAAGGCATAACTGTGACACATTTTCGCTATACATCTTTATTTTGTCCAAACCTGTTTTTTTGGCAATGAATCTGTTAAAATGAACACGGGAACCCAACAACAGCGACGTCAAGCGGCACAAGAATACGTGCACGACCCACGTCATGCTAACACAACAACCGATGAATGAAATGTGTTGCCAATTTGACCATGTAGATACATCAATCAGCGTGTTATTTTCACAGCAACCGTTACAAGTCTGCCGGCAACTCAGGTAAATGTATAACTGACGCAATCACGTCGGCAACACAACCAGCAAACATATTGCTGATGTAATGGGATGTGTGCGTGCATACATTTGCAAACACACACCAGCTCGTGCCTTAGTCGTTGTTTCTTTTCTTATAAAGTTTGTTTTATTTCATCATCATCATCATCATGTGCCGTGTCAAGTGAGGAACTTTGCCAGCATAGGTCTTTCTCTATAATTTCTTTGGCTTCTATAGTTCTCTAAGCCATCTTTGAGTTGAGTTGAGCCAAGAACCGACTTCCCATACGTGCTCCGTCCGAGGCTGTATTCCTATCTATAGCTTTCTCTCTCTCTGTCTTCTTATATATTTCTATTTTTCCGTCTTCCTATAACTTTCTTACTAGCTATAGCTTTCTCCCTCGCTGCTTGCTTCCTGTATCTTTCTTTCTCACTGTCTTCCTATATCTTTCTTTTTCACTGTCTTCCTATATCTTTCGTTCTCATTATCTTTCTATATCTTTCGTTCTTACTATCTTTCAATATTTTTCGTTCTCGCTGTCTTCCTATATCTTTCGTTCGCGCTGTCCTCTTCTATCTTTCTTTCTTATTCACTTCCTATATCTTTTTTACATAATTTCTTCCTATAGCTTTCTTTCTGGCTATTTTCCTATATCTTTCTCTCTCGATGTTTTCCTATATCTATCTCTCTCGCTGTATTCCTATAGCTTTCTTTCTCGCAGTCTTCCTCTAGCTTTCTTGTCTTCCTATATCTTACTCTCTCACTGGCTCCTATATCTTTCTTTCTCTCTGTCTTCTTATATCTTTCTATTTTTCTGCCTTCCTATATCTTTCTCTCTCGCTGTCTTCTATATCTTTCTTTCTCACTATCTTCCTATACTTTTCTTTCTCGCTGTCTGCTATACCTTTCTTTCTCACTATCTTCCTATATCTTTCTTTCTCACTATCTTCCTATATCTTTCTTTCTCGTTGTCTTCCTATATCTTTCTCTCTCGCTGGCTCCCTATATCTTTCTTTCTCTCTGTCTTCGTATATCTTCCTATTTCACTGCCTTTCTATATCTTTCTCTTCGATATCTTCCTATATCTTTCTTTCTCGTTGTCTTCCTATATATTTCTCCCTCGCTGGCTCCCTATATCTTTCTTTCTCTCTGTCTTCTTATATCGTTCCATTACGCTGCCTTCCTATATCTTTCTCTCTCGCTGTTTTCCTATATCTTTCTCTCTCGCTGGCTCCCTTTATCTTTATTTCTCTCTGTCTTCATATATCTTCCTATTTCGCTGCCTTCCTATATCTTTCTTTTTGCTATCTTTCTATATATTTCTTTTTCGCTGTCTACTAAAATCTTTCTCTCTCGCTGGCTTCGATATCTTTTTTTCTCACTATCTTCCTATATCTTTTGTTCTCGCTGTATTCCTATATCTTTCGTTCTCGCTGTCTTTCTCTATCTTTCTGTCTTGCTGTCTTCCTATGCCTTTCTTCCTCGCTGTCTTCTTGTGTCTTTCTTTACACACATAAGCACACACACACACACTCACACTCAGAAAGAACAGGATAAAACGAAAATCAACTTGAGGGTAATTAATTTAACAGATAAGAAAACAAAAACAACTCGACTGTGAAATTGTAAAATTAAAGCAAAAATAAGAATACTCACACACAAAAACACAAAATACACAGGTACACAAACAGGGAACAACAAGGTAAGACATCGAACATAAATACACATGCTAGGAAACACAAATGCATTCGAGAGTGGGATTGGGATGCACAAAAATATGCTCACGAAAAAAAAAAGAACACGGACACTCAAATATACTAACTCAGCACGACAGGATTCCTGAACAACTGCATCCCTGCCTGCCTCTCTCTCTCTCTCTCTCTCTCTCTCTCTCTCTCTCTCTCTCTCTCTCTCTCTCTCTCTCTCTCTCTCTCTCTCTCTCTCTCTCTCTCTCTCTCTCTCTCTGGCATTGTCGAGACACGAACGCAGAGCTGACTCACGATTCTGGTAATCGTGTAAGATGGAGAAACATGACCGCCCATGCTTACCGGCAACAACAACAACAACCACATTAACTGCTGCCGAACAAAACTGATAGCACACATACGCGCGCGCACACACACATACACACACACACATACACACTACCCAGGCGTAGGTAGTGCCCATGACTTTGAATGGAAACAGCCCAGCGGTACCAAACTGTATAGAAAGGCATGAGGAAGTTGGGTCCACTGACTTCTAAAGCGAATAGCCAGGTGTGACGAACGACCATCGAAATTGGAACAAAGAAGAAACTAGAGGTGGAAAGGGAGGAGGAGGAGAAAGAGGGAGGACGAGAAGAAAGAGCAGCAACAGAAGAAGAAGATGAAGTAGGAGGAGGAGGAGGGAGATGAATTGGGGGGGGGGGCAACCACGACGAAGAGGAAGGAGGAGACGACGACGACGAAGGAGAAGGTGAAGGAGAGCGAGGGGAGGAAAACGGAGGATGAGAAAGAGAAGAGGAAGAGGGAGAAAAAGAGGAAGGAGGGAAGGGGGGGGGGGAGATGAGTAAGAAGAAGAAGGAAAACGGAGAAGGATGAGAAAGAGGAGGGGAAGAGGAAGAGGGAGAGAAACCGGAAGGAGGGAAGGAGGAGGAAAAGGAGGAAGATGCAGCAGAAGAAGAAGAAGAAGAAGAAGAAGAAGAAGAAGAAATAATTGGACGAGGAGAAAGTGGAGGCGACGAAGAAGAGGGCATAGGAGGAGAAGGACGAGGAGGAGAGGAAGGAAGGAAGGAAGGAATGAAGGAAGGAAGGAAGGAAGGAAGGAAGGAGAAGCAGCACAAATCTGTATCTTCACACGGTCCTCTACTTATAGCAAGAATATGAAGAGTATGTGGAGTCGGTGATATACCAGGAAGTGGTGGCAATCTGGAACAGTTGTTAAAGTGGCGCCTCTTCAAAACGATTCACTAATTCGTTTATCTCTCAAGGTTAAAGCAGCTACCCAGCGGGTAGGGAAAGGTGGTTTGGGAAACAAGGATTTAAAAAAAAATAAAATCACTAGTGTATTACTTTTAAAGGGCCCCTAATATTATTATTATCATTATTATTCCTTCTTCTTCTCTTCCTTTCTTTCCTTCCTTCCCTCCCTTGCTCTCTCCCCCTCCCTCATTCGCTTGGTTTTCTTTCTTTCTTTCTTTCTTTCTTTCTTTCTTTCTTGCTTCTGCTTCTTCTTCTTCTTCTTCTTCTTCTTCTTCTTCTTCTTCTTCTTCTTCTTCTTCTTCTTGTGTTCTACTGCTTTTGCTGTTAAGCGTGGCGCAGATGAGGTAGGTGTAGTTTGATGTTGTTTGCTTCTGTGTTCCTAGGACTGTCCATGCCTGGCATTGATAACACAGCATTGAGACGAAAAACAAACATCTATTAACTGCTTTCTTCCATGCATATTGATTTCATGATGTTTTAGGATAGGTGCTACTCGGTAGTTAATGTTGTTTTCTTTCTGTATCCTCGCTTCTATTTCTCGCCTTCCATAATCTGTGAGCACACGGCTAAGATACCTATACTCTCAAACCTGTTTTCACGCTTTCCAATTTATATTTACGTTAGCCTTTTCAAAGATGGCCTTCTCCGTGGCGCAGGATTTATGGATGCAGTTCATAAATCCCACATACCCGCTTTCGAAATACAGCTGCGGGCGATTTGGCAGCAGACCGCATTATGTTGAATTTTTATGAAATGGAATGGGTGCCCGTTTTTCAGAAATCAATGGTAAACTACTGAACGAACAGCCAAAAAATGCTGTGGTTGACTGCTACGTCATGTAAAGGATATGAAACTAACTTTGCAAGATGACAGACATACTGGCCAATAAAAAGATGTCAGTTGCAATGAGAAAAAGAGTGTTAAAGTGCTCCACAGAACCTGTACTTTTGAATAGATGTGAAGCGTGGACAATGAGCAGACAAGCTGAATAACATCTGACGGTTGTGGAAATGTGGTTTTTGAGGAAAATGCAAAGAATACCATGGATAGACAGAAGAAACCAATGACCAAGTCATACAAGAAACTAATGAAAATCGCACACTGATAGAGAAATTAGACGTAGACAGTCACAATTTTTTTGGTCACGTTATGAGAAGAAATAAATTGGAGAACTTGATGACAAATGGCAAGATCGAGAGGAAGTGACTAAGGGGAAGGCAAAGAAGTAAATACCTGTATGGCTTAGCGACGTGGTATGGCCAAGACAAGAACACTGACCTGATCGACGACCCTGGTGATCGAGTGAGATGGCGAATCATGACCGACCACACTTATTGGCATGCCACACCATGAATTAATTTACGTTATTACTTATACTGCACCGGTGATCGTCGAAATGTCATTTTTATGTTCGTTTTGTAATTTCTAAATTCCGGTCTCCGTGGCCTAAACGCGATTCGTGAGCCGCTTATCACGCGTTCGAAACATAGCGGTGACAGATTTGGTAGCAGACCAACCATGTCGCGCTGGAGTTTTAACGTGTTGGTATGGGAGCCGGTTGTTCAGAAAGCAATGACAAACTACTGAACGTAACAGCAATAAAATGCTTGTGTTGACAGCGATGTCCTGTAAATAGGATATGCAAGAAAAAAACAAATTCTAAATATTCTATGTGTAACCGGTCTGGCAGATTGCCGTCTTGACAGACGGTAGTTTGTTACATTGTGCTTCTAACAAGGCACAACAACTACAACCTATAGTGGTAGCGAATGTTATACCTCCCCACAGCATAACACCTGGGCTGAATTGTAGAGACCTATGTGTTGCCCATGCAGCATGATTCCTCTCTCAGCCTGCCTAATTTACTCCAGAGGTATAGTAACACCAATACGTCTGGAACAAGGCCAGCTGCAGAAGCTGCCGGATTAGCAAAGCAATGCTCTAACTGTCCGTCTGTCATAACTTCCATCCTAGACCAGTTGCCAACCAAGATTTAGGACCTGGTCTGGCCAGCCATGACATGTAATCTTCAGGTCGCATTTCCTGGCAATATTTATAACCATCAGCGCCAGAAATATAACAAGGTCAGAGTGGTCCCTTACCGGATATTATCGTATGTGCGGATGTGTGTATGCTTTTTATGTTTTGGTAGCTTTCAGTGTCGACATACGAATTCAGCTTTGAGAGGAGATTAGCTTCACCAGGTAGATCGCTTGTCCTATTAGCGCCGCTGAGAGGAGACAGATGTAATTATGTGATATATATATAACTATCTCTCTCTCTCTCTCTCTATCTATCTATATATATATATATATATATATATATATATATATATATATATATATATATATATATATAGAGAGAGAGAGAGAGAGAGAGAGAGAGAGAGTTAGTTCTTAGTCAGATATGACTCAGCTACCATATGACAGTAGACGGTACTACCTGCTGTCTGTCAGCGCCGAATGTTGGGCGGCGCTCACCAAACCCGACACACCACATTGTGCCAACGACTTCAGGCGGATAATTAAATTGGGAGGGCACACGCCTTATCCTGGTGCGAGGAAATGCATCCTACAGATTAAATGTTATGGCAGGGCAGACCAGACTCTAAGAATTGGTCGACAACTGGTCTAGGATCGAAGCTTCTATAGGCGGATTGTTTAGAGCATTGCCTTGCTGATCCGGCAGCTTCTTGCGGCTTGTCTTGGTCCAGATGTATTATTGTTACCTTTCCTCTGGAGTAAACTAGACAGGCCGAGAGAGGGATCATGCTGCACGGGCAATACATGGTCTCTATAATTCAACCCAAGCTTTGTGCTATGAACAGGTATAACACAGGTATAATAACTCTTATCGCTTGTCCCCACCATGGTCGTAGTTATTATGCCTTGTTTGAAGCACAGTGTAACGAACTATCGCCTGTAAAGACGGCAAGGTGTCCGTATATATACATATAATTATAACCCAGAAAGGTTGAAAGGGATATTGATGAAAACTAAGAAGAATAAGAACACAGGTACGCGAATCGCTAAAAGTGTAAGTATTCTCTCCTGGTATTCGGCCAAACAGAGAATCTAGCCAACTTTTCCCAACATGCACCTCGGCTCTCTCTCTCTCTCTCTCTCTCTCTCTCTCTCTCTCTCTCTCTCTCTCTCTCTCTCTCTCTCTCTCTCTCTCTCTCTCCACACGCACGCACACACACACAGACACACACACACACACACAGACACACACACACACACACACCAGTCTTGAGTTTTTATGGAAATGGCCATGGTGCAGTGACACTGCTTTAATATAAGAACCCCACCTGGCTAGCTTGAGACAGAAGAAACCGCTACTGGTGGCTGGGATTAGTTGACCTACATCCACAAATGTTTAATACCTTGTTTCAACTCCTGTTGTTGGACGAGCGGCTAGCGTTGTTTGCTGCATTTGCTGCGCTGCACTTTCCTGTGTGTTATCAGTGTGAATCGTTCAGCCTGCTTCTACACATTGTGTTATCTTTCCGTGTTTCTTCTTTTTTTATTTCGCCGGCTTTGTGGTGAAGGGGTACGGACGCAACTCGTAATCCCACATACCGTGTTTAAAACACAGTTGCGGACGATTTGGCAGCAGGCCGCCTTGTGTTGGTTATCATAAAATTGATATGAGTGCTGGTCGTTCAGAAAGCAATGGCGAACTACTGAACGTAAACTTGTTAAGACATCACAAACAGCAAAAAATGCTGGGGTGAATGCGACGTCCCGCAAAGGATATGCAACAGTTTGGTTCGTAGTGGAGCGTCTGGCCGAGTGGCCAGAACGTTGGGGTCACATTCGAGAGATCCGGGTTCGAATCTTCGGTAAGGTGATGGACATATTTCTTGCAGGGGGAAAAATAAAACCTAATCTTGCACAGTTCGCGGCTACGGCCTAGTCAGGCGGGCTTAAATCCGCAGGCTGAAGACTGAAATGTCCCACATTGCAAGGTTTTATATGCAGTTTCTATCCAGGTTGGTTGATTCACGATATTTCTTCAAAACGCCAACAAAGGAACAGTTGCCCATTCTAGTGCCTGCACGCACTTAGAAAGCGAGATGCACACAAAAGTAAGTTACTTAAAAAACTGGTTAAGGTGGTTAAAATTGAAAAATGGGCAGAGGTATGTCACAGAGTAAGCACAGACAAGTCACTGAGATTGTTCTGGTGACTACATAAAAGCATGAGTGGTGTGGTCAAGAATAAGAGGCATTCCTGACTTCCAAGGTGCTGATCTCATCTGGCAGAGGACTGATGAGAACAAGGGCAAAGATCCTCTTCGATGGCTATCTAGAGCAGAGCAACCAGACAGACATGGGAGGCCGAAATCTCGTCAAGGAGGTCACCTCAGACAGGTGCAATGCCCAGAACATTTCGGATGAAGATACAGTGACAGTGAAAGAAATCAAGGCTGTGCTTCGACGATCCACAAACAGCGCTTCAGGGCCAGATGTCATAAGATATGACGACATCAATATGTGTACCGACAACAAGCTAGATAAATTAGCAAACATGTACAACAACAGTATAAGGAGTGCTAGCATCAAGGTGGAGTGGTTACACAGCTATCTGATTCCCTTGCCGAAGCCTGGCAAAGACCATATACAAATTCAGGGGTATCGAGTAATAATTTCTAGAAACATATCAAGCCAGCTAGAGAGGCAACGTGTTTTCCCTAGGAGGGTACCGTCGAAAACGAGAAACCTGGACCAATGCAATAGTTTTTGCCCATGATGTCTATGAAGGTTTCCACTCAGGCATTGAAACATTTGCTGCAGCGATTGATCTTGAGGACGCGTGCAACAGAGTACCATTAGCTACATTGTTTAATGCTTCAGCTTCTTGAACTCAAGATAAGTCCTTTCCTCCTTAGCCCTCTTCCAACAGAAAGTAGTCTTTAGATGTGACAGTTGGACTTCAGAACCAACAACAATTTATCCTGGCCAACCACAGGGATCACTATTATCTCCGGTGCTGTTCAACGCCTACACTGTGAGAATGACCAGCGAGCAAATCATAGGACCAGGGAGGACATTGTCGTACACAGACGATATTTTAGTGTATCGTCAGGGCAAGGATAGAGATCAGGTGGTTGTGGAACTACAAACCGAACTCAATCCCATAAGCACTTAGTGTGTTGTTGCTGGGGCAATGGTCAATCCAACAAAGGCAACAGTGACATGGTTCTCTTTGAATAACCATACTGTCAACACCCCAACGATAACTGTAAATCTGGGTTCAGAGACGGTGGAAATAACGCAGGCGATGAATTACCTGGGGACACGATTTGATCGAAGTCTAGATTATACTGAGCAAGTAGACCAGGTGATAACAAAGGCCAAGTGGGGTTTGGCTGCGATGCGGGTGATGGCGGCGGCAAACTGTGAGCAGCGCTATCTGTGTCTTCTTTACGATGGTTGGTACCTTTCTGTTTTGGAGCATGCGATGGGATCCTGACTCTCAGCCATAAGCAGATAGAAAGGGTGGAAAGGATACAGAACGAGGCTAAGAGCATTTTTCTTGGATGTACAAAAGATACAGCATGCAGGGCGATGCGCTACCTTCTTGATTTTATAAACCATGAGGGACAGAATACAATTTTGCCAAGCACGTGCTTATCTCAGAGTCAACGCAAACATACAACATCCACTGCACAGCGAGATTAAGAAGGTAAAGGGCAGCAGGTTAAAAAGAGGAAAGTCGTGGATGGGTCAAGCCGAAGACATTCTTCAGCAGGTGTGTGCACTTGAGGACTTAGAACCTGGTGAGGAGTGGGTACAGGTGCCAACAGAGTTCTGTACATATTTTTCAGTGTGCATCTGTGGCATAATCGCTAACCACCATTATTCAGTTGACAAGAATTCAAGCCAAGAAGAGGAGAAAATATAAAACAATGGACTTTACTAACGCAAACTGAAACCAAACCTTTAAAACGTAATGCAACATCAAAACTGGAACTGGAACAAGTGACAGATGACGTCAATTCTAGGAAACATTTCATCAGCCCAAACTCAGGAGATCATTGGATAAGAACGGACACGTGACACCGCCTCCATTCGAAAGCCCGCGTAGAATATGTTAATCGCGCACTCTTCCTACAACATGCCTGATGAACAGACGTGAAAGCTAGTGTGACCGATTTTCAAATAGGGACGGCAGAATATCTGGATCCCAGGTAAGCTTGTTACTCCTTTGATTGAACTGATGACCAGATGTATCAAGTGCCAAGGAAGGGTATTCAGTGTTTGTAATGTCAATTGAAATGTATTATTATAAATTACAACCTCTGAAGTGAAAAATGCTCGACTGTAGATTCTGACGAAGCAGAGCCGATTCCCGGGCTAACTGACAATCTACTACTCTCTTCGAATACTGCAATCTCTGATATTCTTAAAGATAATTATTAACTTTAAGAAGTGCATAATACTACTACATTCTATTCTGACAACTGTACGAAGTGATGATTCTAAAGCAATCTTGTGCATTTCATCAGAAACACTGCTAAAAATGCTATCACTATCTACAGCTAAAATGACAGTTCGTGTACTAGAATGAGTGCCTTGTTCTAAAACAGACTTATCTACGTCTATTTTCAATCTATAAAGCTGAAAGAGAAATAAATCTTTCCTTTCTGCTTCATCTATTGAATAAATAGGGTTTGATGGAATAAATATTTATATTTGTGTCAAAATTTAATTAGATAAGGGCACTTATGAACTGCATTACATCAGAAAAGTTGTGCTTCGCGGAACTCCACCACCAGAAGTTGACTTAACTCATTACTCAACACAACTTAAAAACACAACACCACACCACTCAACACTCAACACCACAACAACACCAGATAATGGGAGAGGTGTTATTATACAAAGAAGAAGAAGAAGTTGGTTAATTGGGAAAACACAGAGAATCATTTATACACACTACAAACACAATTGGGTGATAGAAATGTTATAAATGTATGTCATTTATTTACATGCATCTTGACACTTCCTCACTCTTGTCACTGTCTTACTGTACACGTCTCACTGACCCCAGGTCCAATGAGAACTTACATACAGCAGGAACCAGTTGATACAAGGCGTACACAGTGTGATAAACTCTGACCACCCCAAATTAACCCAACACTAGATTAGAGAAAAGAGGAGGGGAGGGGAACTAGTTCCTACTTCAGGAATTTAGATTTCTTCCGACCTACTTTTAGAATATTGTATTGGGAAGATTGTATATGTTTATGTGAATCTTACACAGTGAAATCTTGGTGGCAACCCATTGGCAACCAATGGGCATCCAACTGGCAACCAACTGGCCAACAACCAAACCAGACCACAAACAGAAAGAGATGAACCGCACTTGAGATGGAGGATGACTTGGCCATGAGCAGAGTATGGGGAGGCCTTCAGAGGAGCTACACGGGCAGACCTGAATGGGATCTATCAGTCAATGGACCCAGGCCTATCCTAATCCTCCAAATCATAAGGTTATCTCTATCTTAAAAGAAACACACAACACTCAGTTTTCAAGAACTGATACCTAAATATAGATTCATCATCTTCACACTTAACATGTACAACATTCAAATGTATACCATGTTTCAACTCTTATTGACATCTCATGTATTGATGCTTGTTTGTTGATGGTCTGTGACATTGGTCCTATATGCATTTTTCTAAATTATCTTGTATAAACCAACATAGAAAATGAATAACAGGCCAGAAGACACAGGCCCATTCAATAAATAATTAAATGTCACTGATCTTATGTTGATTATTGGTTCAACCTATCTGTGATTCACCATCTTATGTGTGTACACCAAGTTGTCAAGATCTATTGTGATTGGTTATGTGTTTAATTGTTTAAAACCAAATTAACTCATGAAGGAATATGTAATTGGGAGAGACTCAAGGTCTATCAACTGCTCAACATCCATGCTTTCTTAATATAAATCAAGCTGAGAGAATTCTCCAGACTTTCCTCAGATTTGATAAACAAAAGGGGGGATCAAGTGCTATAAGAATCCTTGGAGAAGGGGCAGAATCCCAGTTGGTATTTATTATTTTCACCAAGGCCATAATCTATATCTCCTAGACAAAATTAAATAAGACGAGGCCTGCAGATAACTCGAGGGTCATATTCTGGGGTTATTGAAGACAGAAGAGGATGGGGCCCAACTTCTTTGATTAGAAATGGGGCATGCACCAAAGTGATTTCCCACTCCCTTCAGAATATATGACAGCATCCAACTAGACAGGAAATGCAGACAAGAAAATCCAGCTGCTGTGGAGGCGGAAGTACAGGCTCTGATCTTCGAGAATATGTTAGAGGATGATGCAGTCATTTACACGGATGGGTCGGTCGTCCGAGGAGTGAGAAGTTCGTGGACATTTACGGCCCAGGCAGGAGGGAAAAGTGTGAAGGAAGAGTCTGGCGTTTTTGCTTTGACCACAAGCAGCCTGACTATAGAAGTCATAGCAGTAAGTAAAGCAATAACATGGCTCGAGACATAGGCGTTCAATCGGGCATGTGTCCTTAGTGGTTCAATGCGTATGTTCAGGATGATAGAGATGAGGTGGGTCCGAAGAGAGTGGCTGCTGTCTCTGGCGCGGTCTCGGCTGGCAAGGTTAGTTTCATCTTCCTGCCAGGGCATGCCGGTGTACAAGGGAATAAGCGGGCTGACAAGCTTGCAGGTAGGGCTACTGTGGAAGGCGGACGAGCCATGGACCAGACAGACATTCTGAATGCCCTACGAGAAGCAAGTCGTTTACGAGAACCAAGCGATGACTGTGAATCTACAACCATGGTCAGGCTGCGAGAACAGCAAATTAAAAGAGATGTGGCCAAACAAGAACACTACGCAGGAAGCCAAAGAAGATTGATAAACTAACACAGAACTGGTGTCGTTAGCCGCTACACGCTGCGGGATTTACTTAGGAGGGGATCTGAGCACTTATGGTCTGAATGGTTCGATATGCAATGAGGATGATCTGTCGACTAATTAACTATTTCTTACATCAAATTTGGATGAAAAAGATTAACACTGCAAAACACTCAAAAATAAACATGGTTTTAAACTGCATAAGTGTTGATTTATATACTAACAGAACATGGTATACATTCGCCGATCACTTGGACTTAAGTGTTGACTTCCAGTCAAATTGGCTAGTAGGTCACAACAGCTCAGGAGGCTGGATGTCACCACATACCCACACATTCTCTTCTGCCAATAGGGTTACTACAATTACTACAAAATTCGAACCAATGACCACCGTGCGGGCAGGCAAGCGTCTGGACACTACGCCACCGTGGCTTTTATGTGTTTTGTAAGCTCTCTTTGCAATGTGTAGTTGTGTGTAACTTTCATATGTTTCGTATTACTTCATTGTAATCATCATATACGCTGATCCTTTGAAAGACGCGTCCATCCCCCAAGGACAGGATATGTAAATTATATTTTATATAATATATATATATAGTGTTTTACATGTAGTTGTGTCGGTTTGTGTTTGTATATTCTGTGTTAACGAAGACTTTAGCCGCAACGTCCATTTTATTACTTATAATTGTGTTCTAGTAAGACCTTTTTGGTGATCATTCATTCTCTTGTAATGTATACGCTGTGTGTATAGTTCTGGCTGGAGACGGCTGCTATAATAACCCACATATACACACACAGCCGACGCTGTAGCTTAAAAGCAATGAACGCGTTTCACAATTCCTCGACATACGGACTCCAGGGTTCGAAATCAGCCGCAGACGATTTGGGATCAGACTGTCTTGTGTTGACTTGCACAATTTTGTGAGCATCAGTTATTCCGAAATCAATGGGAAACTGCCATCTACTGCCTATATAGTACCTGACGGTGTAGGGCAGGGGAGTCTTGAGCCTGAGGAATTAAGGTCGCGTGGCTGAACAACGCATACATACCTTTCAATATAAATGTTATAGACGTGTTCTAAGAATATCTTAAAACCGAAAGGAACAAATGCATCCATACGATAAGATCTGAGTATTGAAGAAGGTTGGCTACTAAAGACGATAATAGGAATAAAATTGAAATATGTCGGCCACTTAAAACGTCATGAAAGTTTGGACAGAACAATAATGGCGGGGTATAAGCCCGAGAAGAGAGGAAGAGGGAGGCCAAAGGGAAGATGGGTGTAGGATCTGGCAGATGATCTCCAGATGGGTGTATCGGACGTGGGACATCTTGCTTATGCCGAGAATTTTCCCTGCAAAGGACATGCTACTTAATGAATGAACGAACGAACGAACGAACGAACGAACGAACGAACGAACGAACGAACGAATGAATGAATGGCTAGTGCAGTCGCAGCAAACTGTGCGGATTAGGGTTTTCTTTCTACTCCCAATAGACAAATACCCACCTTACCGAGGTTTCGAACCCAGGTCTCCTAATGGAGAACCCGGCATTCTTAGCCACTCGGTCAGAACATAATAACTGGCTAGTAAACCACAGTCACAGCTGATGGGGTTGAGTGTGGCGTCCTGTTAGCAGCTCACACACAAGCTATGCAGATGACACAGTATTGGTGGCGGATAATGCAACAGACCTACAACAATTGTTGGACACTGTAGTAACAGAGAGTGCACAGAAAGGACTCGCCTTGAATATCAAGAAAACAGTAACAATGGTGATATCAAAGAAAATGGGGACACCACAATGTGACATAGAAATAGAAGGGGAAATTCTCAACCAAGCGGATAATTTTAAATAGCTAGGGGCACTTATAACATCAGATGGAAGATGTCCAACAGAGATTAAGAGCAGAATAGAGCAGGCAAAAGCCGCATTTCAGAAAATGAAGAGTATCTTATGCAATAAGTCGCTATCAATGAATGTAAGAAAGAGAGTGCTAAAATGCTATATAGAACCAGTTGTGCTGTATGGCAGCGAATCTTGAAATATAAATGAACAAATTAGAAAAAACTTAGAAGCAACAGAGATGTGATTTTTAAGACGAATGTTGCGAATTCCTTGGACTGCCAGAGTAACTAACAACGAGTGCCTGAAAGAGGCTAATGAAACTAGAACATTATATACAACAATAAGAAAGAGACAAACAGCTTTCTTTGGTCATGTCATGAGAAGAGAGGCATTGGAGAACATCGTGACAACTGGAAAGATCGAGGGGAAGAGAACGAACGAGCGAACGAACGAACAAACTTTATTTTAAAAGGGTAACAAATTGGGCATGCAGGCCCGCCTTACATTCGGCCCTTTCGATCACTCATCTTTCATTCATCAAATGTGCATGTTACATTTACATAGGGGAAAAAAACCATTGTCAAATTGATTTTGTAAGCATAAACAATGCTTATTACGCATGGTACATTCACCTGGGGGAAAAAAAAAACATTGTCAAATGAAAGTTGGCAGAAAGAGGCAGAGGCAGACCAAGAGAAATGATGCTGGGCGGATTGAGACGGTGGCATGGAGGAATATCATCAGCAGAGTTGATCCAGAACACCAAAGACCGAGATCTGTGGAGAGCCATGAACGCCTTTGCCAGCCGGCAGGGCACTTGATGATGATGATCATGTCTTTTAACGTGGCCGAAATATTCTTTCATCAACTCTCTTTTCATTCCCAGTTTTTCTAGAACCTCTGTATCTGGCTGGTTTTGTTTCAATGAAATACGACATATTCGTCTGTATATCCACATCTCCAGGGCCTCTATGCGACTTTCTAGTTGCTTGTTCAATGTCCAGACTTCCGCGCCATACAGTAATGTTGAATATACGTAGCATTTGACAATTATCATTTTTAATGCGTTGTTAATCTCTCTAGATGTTAATACTGATTTCATGCCGCTGAAAGCATTTTGGTCAATTTCCTATTGGAGCTTTATAAACAATCATCAATAAATATAAATACCTCCTAATATCACAAATTTCACCAAAGAGAAGCAGTTCCGGTCATCAATATTAGGGGCCAGTAATTAGATATTCGACCAACTTTAGCAGGCTAATTTTTAAGCTGCTAATTCTTTATGGCACACAAATGATATTATATATATCCAACATAGGCTTTAGCACACAAACAAGGTACCCATCCCTGCCCTAGGATGAAACGCGTGTAACTCTGGATAAGTGTTTACACTGCACCGTGTTCTCTGCACCGTGTTCCCGACCTCAGCTAGCATTTGTTGAGGTCAGCTTCCCTAGCCTTGCACTAGAATTATCTGGATTGCCCCGTAAGGCAGCAGTCAAGTGTCGCCAGGACGGTGTTATTATTTGGTTGTAAACTTCCGAAAGTAGCAGCGAAAGTTGGCATCAATGAGATACACTTGCTCTAGTCGCCATCTTGTTGACCGGTAATTTACAGTACACTTGACCTGCTTCGGCCGGAGACACGGTGCTAGAGAAAGCAACTCTATCCCACATGTTGCATATGTGTTTACATGTCAGCTTCTGGACGTCAACAACATCGTCATCATTACCATCATAGTGTTCATTGCAGGGCGGCGCAGAAGATCCTGTTCTATATAAACTTTTTTTTTTTTAAGTGACACGTCGAAATCTAATCGGAATCCGTTCCACATTACTAACTCACTCCTTATTTTCTTTCTTTGGTGCTGTCTGTCTGGTCTGTCTGGTCTGTCTGGTCGGGTCTGGTCTGGTCTGGTCTGGCCTGTCTGTCTGTCTGTCTGTCTGCCTGCCTGTCTGTCTGCCTGCCTGCCTGTCTGCCTGCCTGCCTGCCTGCCTGCCTGCCTCCCCCATATCTCTCAGAAATTACCAAATCCTCTCTTCTCATGACGTGACCAAGAATGGTCACAAAATACAAGTTTTCAAGTATACCAACCCTTTAAAACATCCGAGCCAACCAAGAATCAGATGGATACCTACAACTGAGTAGATCTCAACAAGAAAATGATTTCATCGCAACTTATGAAAACCTAGTCCTTAAAAGTTTCTTTCTGTGCAATGAAGAAGATCGTTTTGCCTTTTAAAACCCTTTTCAAACCAGGGTGCAATGGGCACAATGCTAAAACACTGATAGGGAGAACGGACCAGAATTGTGTCCATTTTGTTCTGAAAGAAACTATATATTGGTCTCTATCCGTAGGGCGGCATGTCGAAAGCGTCGCACATAGTACAAACCCGTAGCTCCAGCGACGACCCCCAAGAGTCTCCGAGAAAATTGTACTCGTGAACCGAATGTCGTAGCCTGGAATCGAACCCACAACATTTGGAGAGCGATGCAGACAGCGTAACTACTTCGCCACGGAGACTCCCACCCGGTATGTGGTGTTTGGCTTTTTGTTCATTTGCCTGTGTCAATGTCAGGTTTGTATTAAAGTTCTCTGGCATACATTATCAATTACAAAGTTCTCTCATATCTCTCCCTTGACCAAAGTTATCTGTTATTATATGTTTGTGTTTTCTGAAGCGTGTATTTAATTATTTTTTGTGCTGGTTCTGGACATACTTTCCGTGACTCCTAAGTCGCTGGCGCTTTTGATATCCAGGCCTTTTCCTAATGCTCATTCCACCATGGTGGTTGCACAAAAGCTATTTTTCGTCTTTTATCTGGCGTTTTGTCGCGAAGTAGACACAAATTCAGGCTGATATGTACTGACTACATGATGTGTGGAAGTTTAGTTAGATCAATAAATCAATGAATCAGTCAGGTGCCGTCTCCACAATTAAGGTTGGCTGCAATGATTGGCTGCGGAGGTTGACTCTAACACAGTCTGTCTCTCGCCCAGACTATACATTCTGTCAGATTGCTGTTCGTCCATCTCTTAATTTTATCTTCCCACTTGTCTACCTCTTGCTCGATTGCCTTCAACCTTACCCTCCAGTATGGTATTTATAAAAGTGTTATGTCTTTTAACGTAGCCGAAATATTTCACTTGCCTCTTTTTTATGTCACTCTTCAACTTTCTATTCATTCCCAGTTCAGTTTTTTTTTTTTTAAAGAACCTCTATATTTGATTGTTTTTGTTTCCATGAAATACGATATAATCTTCTGTATATCCACATCTCCAGGGC
>JACEFZ010025824.1:87500-115000 GCA_014155875.1 Cepaea nemoralis
GGTCACAACGATTAGGTCTACAGATTCGTAGACGAAAGACACAAATAATGAGAGTAAACTAAGGAAGTGAAAAGCCCATATCCCTTGGTGAAGTCTTACATCAAGAGGCGGAATCACACACTAGTGTACGTACCTTGTTGACATGTGGTTTGACCATATAACAAGGCTACCAACTGACAGTATATTATAACAAGTAATGATGTAAAGATCATACGGAACCAGAAGAAGAGGCCGACCATATAAACGATGAACATATGGAATAACAGAATCCATGGGACTCTCGATACATGAAGCCCATAGGCTAGCACTATCTTGCTGTTTATGCTTTGTCTCGGCACCGCTAGGTACAAGAGGAACGAGATGAGATGAGTAGACAAAGATGGGAGAACAGATAAACATATTAGAATACGAATATACAAGGAAAGAGGAGATTTCATAGCACTAAGAAATGTGTGGAAGTCAACAGAAAAAACAACAACAACAAGAACAACTTAGCAACTAACTTAGAGTTAACTCTAACTAACATCAGTACTACTGTATAGATCAGAACCATGAAGAATGGCTCAAAGATACTAATAAACTACAAGCATTCATTAAGTGGTGCCTGAGCGGAATAGAAGAATTACAATGGTTTGACAGAATCACCGATGTGAAGTTCCTGGACAGTTAACAGTTCATTGCATATGCTTAATAGGACGTCGCAGTCAACACCAGCGGGGTTTGTTTTTTTTTTTAGCTGTTTGTGATTTCTTGGCAAATTTACGTTCAGTAGTTTGCCATTGCTTTCTGAACTACCGGCACTCTGACCATTTTATAAATACCAACACAAGGCGCTGGATAGGACACACACCGAGAAATCTTGAGAAAATATGATGATGACGTTAGAGTCAGATTTGTACAGACCAAGTGGCGGTCGGTCGGTGATAAGGTCGGTGTCACGCCGGCCGTCTGTATCCTAAGACACATCCTGGTATCAATTCTAGGCCAGGTCAACCTGGAAGTCTGGGTCAATTTGAAAAAAAAGTCCGTCACACTGGGGATTCGAACTAATGATCACCGTACCAGATGGTTAGCATCTTGCCACAACGTTACCGCGAACCATGTTCAAGATTAATGCTGTCTTATTATTGTACCGCTCTATGGATCATGTACAAGGGACTTCTCATAAGTCTTTAGCCTGACCATGAAGGAGTAAGAGGAGACAATTGAAATTTGGCACAGTGCTTATTCCTTCTCAATGTAGCTACCACCTGAATTTATGCATTTCTGCCATCTCAGCATGATCTTGAAAAGACCTTAAGAATAAAACAACCTATTTTTCGAACTAAACCAGTTATCACAAGCCAGTGATATCGTCATCACTGTCAAAACGATTTCCTTGCAGCTATTTTTTTAAGATTTGGGAAAAGAAAAAAAAGTCTGATGGAGCCAAATCTGGAGAATATAGTGGGTGTGGAAGAATTTCAATATTCAAATAGTTGACAAGCCGTGCTTTATGGGAGGGAGCGTTGTCTTGAAGCAAAGGCAGAATTTGTGTACGCGCGATCCCTCGTTTTCTGGTCACAGCCTTTCTTAGTTTGATAAGGAGATCTGCATAGTACTGCCCATTAACCGTGTTGCCATGAAGCATGTAATCTTTCAATATGACACCTTTGACGTCCCAAAATACAGTCAGCATCACTTTTCTTGCAGATTTTTGTGCTCTTGGCTTGACATGTGTTGGCGAGCCCGGGGTTTTCCACTGCATGCTGGCAATTTTGGATTCTGGGTCATAATGGTGAATCCAAGTCTCATCTACCGTCACCATGGTCGTCAACATGTTTTTCGACCGCCACATGTTGAGCAACTGGCCACAGCAATCAACCCGTGTTTGTTTCTGTTCACATGTCAGCAGGCGCGGACCCAGCGGGCACACACTTTTCTCATGTTCAGTCTGTTGTGTAAAATTCTAAAAACTGTACTCTTACTCAGTTTTGCTGAACCCGATATCTCTGCAATTGTCATTTTCCTATCCTGGTCTATGATTTTCTTCACTTTTGCAGCATTTGCATCATTGCACTCTGAGGACGGTCGTCCTGATCTTGGCAGATCAGCAACTTGGGAACAGCCACACTTAAACTGCAAACACCATTATTTTACAGAAGCATACGAAGGACAGACTTCCTCAAACACTGGCTCCATCTACCTGTGTATTTCTGTTAGGTGTTTTTCCCTGTAACATCAAGAATTTTATCAGTCCTGGCGTCTGATTTCTCCATTGTTCTGACAAACCGTTGGATGTGCAGATCTGGTCAACAGGGTGTGTTGTGCCATGCACCATATCGGGAAAACCAGTTGGGGAGGAAATTCATAATTCATATGTCCATTACAAATTGAATGAGCTATACATGTGCCAGCCGGCTTCCTGGCCTAGAGGTTAGCGACTTTTCTCCGTAATCTCGTATACTCTCGTAAGTAACGTGACGACAGTGAGAATCAGCAGTGGTTCGAATCGCGTCGGTAACTTACGGGGTATGTGAGCCGGCCGCTCAGAAAGCAATGGCAAACTACTGAGCGTAATCTTGCCAAGAAATCAACAATCAGTTGAAAGATGCTGATGTTGACAGCAATGACCTGTAAAAGATATGCAAACAATTTAAATACATGTGCCAAATTTCAATTTTCTCCGCCTACTCCTTCGTGGTCAAGCTAAAGACTTATGAGAAGCCCCTTGTATCACCCCCCCCCCTCTTTCCCGCCCAGGGAAGCAAAGAGGTTACCGATCAAGCGGTCGTCAGCTGCGTCTAAAGGGGGTTGGCCGCTGCAGGCGATTGTTATCTCGACAGGCCGTGAGTAATATGCTCCTAAAACGGACCTTCTAAGCAGAAAAAGGTTATAGAAAACCTTTTTCGAATATCCTACAAGATGGCGTGGTTTCTTCTCATCTCCCGGTAGTTCTCTTTCTCCGCTTTCACGAAGCACTGGTATTGTACGTTTCAAGGCTGAAAGAGAGTCACAGCACATCCATATCATGCTGGTGGATATACAGAACCTGTCATGAGAAACGTCAAACATGTTGAGACCGGAGACCTTGTTTACTCATTCGTGATTGATGGAAGTCCTATTCCGGACACTTAGATGACAAGATGGCAAACACTGGAACATGGTGTGACAACCGGACAAATTTATAGAAAAAGGGATATATGAAGACAGCGTGAGAAAAAGTCTTGACAGTCTTGTGCCATGTGCACGAAAGGGAGTCAACATACGAATTGAGCCATGACTACGGAGATCGTAATTTGTGGATAGGCATGATCGCCCAAGTCAGTTACCAAGACATTGGATGATGATGATGATCATGAGATATGCAGATAATACGGTGCTCCTCTCAAATAGTGGCAGGGAAAATCATTATTTTTCCAAACACAAAATCTGTTCTCTAACTGGAACAAAATGAAAATTGTGGTTACGGACAAAACTGCATAAAATTATGTCTATGGACAAAACTGCATACAATTATGTCTACGGACAAAACTGCATAAAATTATGTCTACGGACAAAACTGCATAAAATTATGTCTATGGACAAAACTGCATACAATTATGTCTACGGACAAAACTGCATACCAGCCAACGATCACATTCGACAATGAAAAGACTGGGAATATCACAAACTGTGCATATCTTGGCGCCATAATCAGCAACAATAGGGACTTTTAAAATAAGTTAGACGCAGGCTAGCCACATCATTGCAGAGATTACACCTTATTAAGAACCTATGGAAAACACCAGCCAGCAAGGTTAATGTAACATGTTTGAGGGCATACATCTTCCTTGTGGCAACATATGGATGTGAGCCATGGACATTTTCGCAATCACTGAATAAGAAAATTGCGGTTTTTAAGCTCAAGTGTTACATAAATGTTCTTAGAATATCGTGGACCAAGAAACAGAAAAATACTTAAACCTGCAAGATCTAACATGGAAGACAACTGGCTCATAAATAGTCCCATGTCTCAGACACTGAAATACTCTAGCCATATTACACGTCTTGGTGGCTGGGAGAGAACAGGGATGGAAGGCCTGGTTACTGGTAGAAGTGGCTGGGATCGTCCAGCAAGAAGATGGACACTGGACATTGTAGATACCTTAAGCATGAAGATGGACACAGGACATTGCAGATACCTTGAACATAAATATAGACACAGGACATTGCAGATACTTTGAGCACGAATATAGACACATTAATTGCAGATACGTTGAGCGTGAATATGGACACATGACATTGCAGGCACCTTAAGCATGAAGACGAACACAGAACATTGCAGGTACCTTAAGCACGAAGATACATGAGGCGGGAAAACTGAAGATCTATAGGTTTTCCTGTGAACACTGAGAGAGTGATGTTCTGCAAAGGACCTGCAACTTGATGATGATGGTAGACAATCAGTACCCACGCCGTGCATCAATGCTTGCAGTCCAACATGAGTACCCTAAGTTGCCTGTCGGAATGGACAATGAGCAATGCTACTTCCCACATTTTACATGTATAAGAAAGAACAACTCAGTCCACGAGTTCGAGCATCAGCAGTAGCAGCAGCACTTCATTGGATAAAACAAAATCTCTTGTCGGGGGTTAATACCAGTAAAATATGAATAAAATTTGGTGGAACTGCGGTAAAGCTGTGAAAGTGTAAACAATAAAAAATGACACAAAGTAGTGCAGCTTTACATAACAGAGTTAAGACACATACAGAACGTTGCGGCTAATCGCCGCAACGTTCTGTATGTGTCTTAACTCTGTTATGTAAAGCTGCACTACTTTATGTCATTTTATATTGTTAATACCAGTAGGATCTCCCATGTTGGACAGGTCAAGGGACAGAGACCAGACGAAGTCAGATACAACCCTGCTGTCTTGCAGGTAAGCTGATCGAAGACAAAGGCTAGAAAGCAAGCCGGAAGGAAATGCTTGTCCCTATCGATGTAACGAGCCATTGGCTAGACAGAACGACGGCGCAACGTAACTCGGATTACCCCTACCTCGTTCAAACCTCAGAAGAGAAGTTATATTAGGGTCCATCGCCTGGCTCAGGTTAATAAACCTGTGACCGAAATTGGATATTAAATTTCGAGGTGATTGTTGTCCAGAGGGCAATGGCTTAACTCGGTTTACGATGCTAACGAACGTATTTGTCAAATAGCATTTACCGAAGAAAGACTACACGTAATCGAGACCCGTGTGATACGGCGAACAATGATCGCCCAGGCTTATCGGCATGGCACACGCTGATAACGGTGAAACCACAAGTCATTCCCATGTACGTTCCGCTCTGATTAGTGTGACCTTGCCCCTTCTAGCCAATTCTCAGCTTGACTCCCCTCTGTATCTACAATGGTTACTGGTCCTGATATTCTCTACACCATTCGAGCCCCAAGCGGCCATTCACAGTGTCCCTGAGTGTAGATTGAATCAAATACACTGTTTGACTGTCTGTCTGGCTGACTGACTGACAGACAGGCAGTGTGTCTTTCTGGCGGGCTGACTGTCTGGCTGACTGGCAGTTTGTGTGTCTGCCTCTTTCTTTCTGTCTTTTACCCGTTGCCTAGCCCTCAATTCCTTTCATTACTAGGTCTGTCTGCATCCTTTCTGACGTGTTGCTTTGTTTCATTTTCTTTCTTTCTTTCTTTCTTTCTTTTTTCTTTCTTTCTTTCTGTCGTTATAAAATGTACACACCTGAGAATTATTTACATATAGTGTGTTTCTCCCCTGTCCTTTTTTCCATTAATGTGCTTTGTCTCTTATTTTCTTTCTTTTGTCTCTGTCTTTCGCTCTCCATTTTGACATGTCATTTTCAGTCTTCTGAATGCTTCTCTCTACTATTTATTTGTTGTTTTTTTTATTTATGTCTTATGTGTCTGTTTTTTTTTCTTTCTATACGTTATGTATGCTTGATTCTTTCTTTCGTGTGTCTTCCTTGATCTAATTTGTTTCTGTATCTATCAGTTATGTTTCTTCCGTTATTTCTCACTCCCAATATATCCGCTGGCTGGAGGACAAACAGCGCACCCATATCGTGATTATTACGGACTCCCAAATTATGATGAGAAGGGTGGCGACAGACATGCTCTAATGCTGTAGTGTTAGGAAACGAGCAGGCGGACAGCTTGGCCGGGTCTGCACCACTTGGTGGGGTACTGGTGCATGATAAGGCAGACGTGGTGTGTGACCTTTGAGATCGTGTGTATGGTGCAAAAGAAAAGACAGATCATCAAGAGAATGGTGCTGCAGGAAGTGACCACGTGATCTGACCGACACTCAGGGCTCCGAGGAAAGGCCAGACGGACATGTAATCAGATTGCTACAGGTACCATTAGTACTGGGCTGTTTAAGATGAGGACGGAGCACCACTGGGAATGTCCCAAGGCTGTGATGTCGGTTACTGCACTGATTTTTGCGTGTAGGCTCGCTTTCTCCATTACCAGTGTCCCACGCCATATGGTGACCCGACTCCGGCTTCTGAGATACTTGTAATTTACGTCCCCAAGTCACAGACGACTTTAGTCCAACTGACCCGCTATCTCGTCATCAGCACATCGGAAATGTAAGAGCGAGCGCCCTTATCCATTCTGCCACGGTGACCTCCGTTTGTTTTGTAAACATGACTTTTTGATTTTGTGTGATGACGAAGACTTGCTAGCCGCGAAGTCCAGTCTCATTTTTTGCCACTGTTTTCTTGTAAAGCTGACTAATTTCACTTTCTGTGTTTTATTTACCCTCTTGAAATGACAACCGTAAACTGATTAGAGAAATTAGACGTAGACAGTCAGAATATTTTGGACACGTTATGAGAAATAATAAACTAGAGAACTTGGTGACATTTGGCAAGATTGAGGGGAAAGAACAAGGGGAAGACAGAGAAGTAAATACCTGGATGGTTTGGCCACTAGGCATGACCGAGACAAGAATACAGAGCTGATCCACGTCTCTGGTGATTGGGTGAGATGGCGAAACATGAACGCCCACACTTATCGGTATGGCACTTGATGATGATGACCTCCGGCGCGCTGATGGTGAGGTACGGGATTCAATCCTTACACCGGCATCAAGTTTAACTTAAATATTGACTTTACGTTCAGAAAGCAATGACAAACTGCTGAACGTAACACTGCCGAGAACATCAAACAGGACTTGATGGCGACGTCCTGCCAAGGGCATGCAACCGTTTGTGACTCATGTGTAAGCCGTGGGTGCTAGTAATCTAGAAACACCATGAATAATAATAGTGTCTTCGGAGGTGTTAATACCACATTAACACCATGAATAATAATTGTGTCTTCTTCACGTTAACATCATGAATAATAATAGTGTCTTCATGGGTGTTAATACCACATTAACGCCATGAATAATAATTGTGTCTTCTTCACGTTAACATCATGAATAATAATAGTGTCTTCGGGGGTGTTAATACCACATTAACACCATGAATAATAATTGTGTCTTCTTCACGTTAACATCATGAATAATAATAGTGTCTTCATGGGTGTTAATACCACATTAACGCCATGAATAATAATTGTGTCTTCATGGGTGTTAATACCAGATTAACACCATGAATAATAATTGTGTCTTCTGGGGTGTTAATACCACATTAACATCATGAATAGTAATTGTGTCTTCGTGGGTGTTAATACCACATTAACAACATGAATAATAATAATATCTTCGGTGGTATTAATACCACATTAACATCATGAATAATAATTGTGTCTTCGTGGGTGTTAATACCACATTAACAACATGAATAATAATAATATCTTCGGTGGTATTAATACCACATTAACATCATGAATAATAATAATATCTTCGGGCGTGTTAATACCACATTAACGCCATGAAGAAATATAATGACTCAATGGGTGTTAATAATAATACTACATGAACATCATAAAGAATTATAGTGTCTTCTAGGATATTAATACTAAATGAACACCATACATAATTACAGTGACTATGGATGTTAATAATCTAGGAACATCATGAAGAATTACCCTGACTCTCTTCACAGCATGCCAAGCACGAAGCCATCATCAGGCTTCATCCCAACCAAGACGGGGGCTGATCCTCAATTAACTCTGGCCATTCAGTAGTTGCAGCATTCTTCACAGTGAAGTGAAGAGAAGACTTTATCAGTTAATTCTATCCCATCATCGCCATCACTTGGGCATAAAACCCACCCTGAGGACTCAGAGACAGCCTCTATCTCCATTCTCATACTTCGCGACGTCATTTTCGCTACGCTCTGCTTGCGATGACCTTACCTCTCACGGCGAGACCCCAGCATGGCTTTTATTACCGGCAGGATTAGTAGGGCCCTAATCCGGGCAACTATTATAGGCCCTTACTGTACATTCATGACATTGAAATACTCTACACGACCTCAGTAAATATAATGAAATTTCAGACATGGTTCAATTCACTCGAGTCCCATGCCAAGACCCAATTCACAACAATTCAAAGGGATTACGACACCGGCGCACGATACAAAGGATAAAGCTTTCAGTCCGAAATCTAGTTCACAGGAGGATCAATCACACATTGTCAGTGTGGAAAGCACTCGAGTTGCTAATCTCACAGTGAAGCAACTGACAGACGGGGATTGAGGCTAAAAATAAGGTGGATAATTTCAAGGTGAAGGTTGCCACAATCAAAACCACTGAACCGGCATTTTAGATATAGTCTTAATACAATTTTATAGACAGTGCCAAACAGAAAGTAGGTTTTGAGCAATCAAAAATGGATAGCGGAAAATGGGAAGTAAGTGTATGTCATAATTATGACCTAAGAGTTGTCAGAAACATATCTTTTACAGGACGTCGCAGTCAACCACAGCATTTTCTTTTTTTTTTTTTGTGATTTCTTGGCAAGTTTACGTTCAGTAGATTGCCGTGAGCTTCTGAACGACCGGCACTCAATCCATTATTTGAAAACCAACGCAAGGCCGTCTGCTTCCAAATCAGCAGCAGCTGTGTTTTGAACGCGGTTATGCGGGATTACAAATTGCGCCAGTAGCCTCTTCCCCACAGAGAGGCAATGGCAAACAAGTGAACGAAAACTTGCCTAGAAAGATCACTTAACATCCAATAAATGTTGGGGTTGAATGCGACGTCCTGTAAAGAACACGCAGCTAACGTAATCCACCCGGTGGAGACAGAATGGTTGTTAGACTGCAACTCTTTAACCCCAGCACATGGTCAGATCTGTGTGGATGTGTTACACAATAAGACAAGGTTAGCATCATCGTCATCATGTGCCATGCCGGTAAACGTGGGCTGTCATGTTTTACCATTTCACTCGATCACCAGAGTCGTGGATCAGCTCTGTGTTCTTGTCTCGACCATACCACGTGGCCAAGCCATCCAGGTATTTATTTTTCTGCCTCGGCCTTGTTCTTTTCCCCTCAAGGATAGCACACACTCAACTTATTCTAGGGTAGTGGATCAAGGCTTTAGTCTTCTCAGAAAAGGGCTGAAAACTGGGTAGAACCGGGTACATTTTGCAGGCGCTAAAAATCTCTCGACATTTGGAAATCTAAGAGGGCAGGCCGAAAAAGGCCCACTTTATGACCTAAATGTCAAACCAACAAAACCTGCCCACAAACATAATATTTATGTCGTGCATGGTATTGATATGCATATTTATGAACCCCCGCCGGTGCTACGGAGTTCGTGCACTGACCGAAGATTCTCCTTGTGTGAGCAATGGGAACAGCTGGAATAGTTATGGAGATTACAGCGTGCAATGACAATGGTCCATCCGTGCGTTACCGGGCCCCACAAGAGAAGAAAAGGGTGATGGCACTGCAACCTTCTTTACACGTCGTAGGAGGCGATTAAAGTGGGCTGGTGTTTGAGTCTGGCTACTTCATTTCGTAGACAAAGTTCAGGCGACATCTAGCCAGGCATGAACTGGCTTGCAGAGGGTTTGGAGTACTTGGTTGTGGGTGAGGACTTCATTAGGAGGCTTAATCGAAGATACAGAAGGAGGAGGAAGGGGAGGAGGAAGGGGAGGCGGAAGAAGAAAAAGGAAGACGCAGGAGAATTTGGGGGAGGCGTAAGAAGGATAAATAGAAGAAGAAGAAGAAGAAGAAGAAGAAGAAGAAGAAGAAGAAGAAGAAGAAGAAGAAGAAGAAGAAGAAGAAGAAGAAGAAGAAGAATGAGGAAAAAGAAAGAGGAAGAAGAAGGAGGAGGAAGAAGGAAGAAGAAGAAGGAGTAGGGCATATGAGAAAAAGGAGTGGGAGGAGAAGAAGGAAGAAGAAGTAGGAGTAGAAGGAAGAAGAAGAAAAAGGAAGGAGGGGGAGAAGGAGGAGGAGGAAGAAGAAGAAGGAAGATGAAAAATAAAGGAGGTAGAAAAAGAAGTCAGTATGCAATGTTATTATCCAAAATAATGTGAAAAAAGAAGTAGGGGGGGGGGGGGGAAGAGAAGTGTAAGGGGAAAATGAAGAAGAGGAAGAGAGGAGTACTAGAAAAAAGAAGAAGGAGGAGGAGAAAAGGATGAGGAAGATGATGAAGAAAGAAGAATGTAAAAAAAGAAGAAGAGAAGAATAAGGAGGAGGAAGAAGAAAAAGGAAGAAGAAGAAGGAGAAGAAGAAGAAGGTTGAGGAAAAAGGAGGAAGAAGAAGGAGGAGGAAGAAAGAAGAAGGAGGAGGAGAGGAGGAGGAGGAGGAGGGGCAAGAGGAAGAAGAAAGGAACAACTCTAAAAATACTAGCAAGTCTGCAGACAATCCGCTCAGAATGAACCTTATAAATTCTCAACATAGTAATTCGCTTAAGGGAAACAACTTATCATAAAATGTAAAAAGTATTAAAATGAAACTTATGTTATTCCCCCTGAGCCAGTAATAATGCGAAAGAGATCTTTTTGCCTGCTTTGTCAAAAGAATCTAATGCCGGAGAGGCAATTTTCGCCTGTTTTCATAAAAGAATAGTCTCCAAATTGTTTCTTTGCAATGTTCATGGGAGCTTGAAGTATTTTCTTGACATATCTCAGTTTGCGTGTGTGTGTTTTTTTAATGTTGTTTCTGTTTGTCAATATGCAATGTTTTGATACAAAATAATGCGAACGATATTAAATTTCGTGAAGATCGTGCTAAACTGGAATTGTCTTTATCTTTTCCAATCGACACTGGATGGACGTGTCTTTATTATTACGTTCTACACCGGACACTTGGACTAAAATGTTGACCTATGGTCCTTGACTTGGGGATGTAAATTACAAGTACCTCTGAAGTCGGAGTGGGTTCGCCTGATGGCGAGGGATACTGTTAATAGGGAAAGCTATTCCACACGCAAAAACAAGTCCATGGACTAGAAGTAGTAGCACGTGTATGGAGTACGCTAGAGTTCAAAGCGAGCGCCAAAACAAAACAAAAAACCGCTACCTCAGCATTAACACACCGGATGTTTCAGAGCAAGCGCTCTTATCCATTCAGCCCTGCTGACCTCTGTGTTGTGACTTGACACTGAATAGGTCACCACATCACCCATTTCTCTCGTGGCCGAACTATCAAGACAGCTCATTGGACATGGATGATGTTTCTCATTCGCACGTAATCAAAACGAAAACCCCTTACCGGGAATCAGGTATGGATAAGTGATGTGTATGATATCTTACATTCAGTCCTTCCAAGCACTCATCTTTGTTCACCAATTATCTACTGCACATGTTACATTCACACGTTACATTCACATGTTGCATTCACACGTTACATTCACACGTTACATTCACATGCTACATTCAGACGTCGCATTCACACGTCACATTCACATGCTACATTCATACGTTACATTCACACGTTCCATTCACATTTCACATTCACACGCTACATTCACACGCTACATTCACACGTTACATTCACACGTTATATTCACACATTACATTCACACGTTACATTTACATGTTACATTCACATGTTACATTCACATCTTTGTCGATGTAAGTTGCCTGCTCTGTGGCGAAGGGGTTACGAACACAACTGTTATCCCACATACCGGTTTCGAAACACAGCTGCGGGAGATATGGAAGCAGACCGCCTTGCGTTGATTCCTACACAATGGTATGAGTGCTGGTCGTTCAGATAGCAATGGCGAACTATTGCTTGCTTGCTTGAGTTCGTTGGCATGAGCTCCAACGCGAAGTCCTGTATGTCGGATGAAGGCATCCTATTGTCCAACATCAGTGTGATGTCATACAGAACCTGAGGTTTGCGTGAGTAGGCGAACTATTGAACGTAAACTTGCCAAGAAATCACAAACAGCCTAAACATCTTTCTCTACCATATCGAATGACGAGACCCTATCCTATATCGAACTCTTGCTCGCCCGCTCTCAAGCCATTACCACCATATTCGATATACCAATCAAAGTATAATGACTGTACTTTCAGGCCCGAGGGGACGCCGAAGAGATAAGCAACGAGTGGTGTTTAATGCCGTCCCAGATTTGCACCAACTCCTTCTGCAAGCGGGTATCGGGCACGTAATCAACAGAACCGGGAAGGTCGTAGGCAAAGATAGCTACATAACAATACGTCAGCTCAGATTAGCACGACAGAAAAAGTCACCACACGTTTTCTCGGTCAGATAACTAACCTGGTATGTTAGTGTCAATACAAGGTCGCAGAGCTTGCAAATTGATCGCCTTACGGATGCCACCATTAGGATGGAAGGGAAGAGCAAGCACATGTGCAATCAAGGTAATATGAGATAATGTGTCAAGTCCCATTCCTTACTTTCTGTCCTTAGAGATACTGCAGTCGATTCTCAGAAGAGAAATTGCTGACAATTCTTTCTTAGAAGGCAGGGTCGAATTCAGAAGACTGGGTCGCGTTCAGAAACTGGGTCGCGTTCAGAGAAGGCTGGGTCGAGTTCAAAGGCATGAGTCACAGGACTACACATCTCTTAGTTAGTAGTTGCTAAAAGTTCGTTACACAGAACCCCAGCATTTTTGGTTGTCTGTGATTTACTAGTCAATTTTGCGTTCAGTAATTTGCTATTGCTTTCTGAACGGCGGACGCTCAAATCCCTTAAATCCACGCAAAGCGACCTGCTCCCAAATCTGACGCGGCTGAGAACCCCTAGACTCCGTTTAGCGGGGGACTATGAAACCGCTGTCTAAACCCTAAAGCACAGACGCCTACTATTTATCGCTAGCTCGTTTACCTGCAGACCCGGGGGTCATGTGTTTACAACCCCACCCAGAAGAATGTGTAGTACTCCACCTGTGCTCCTAGGTCCACCCAGTCTAAACATGGGTGCCAGGACATGTCCTGGCAGGTAAAGGGGACAGCATGATATTGGACCACATTCTCCACCGAGTGCCCATTGCTCTATACAAATATGGGGTTAGCACAGTTTACCCCACACACAAAAAAGCCTCAAGGCGCCCAAATAGGTTATTTACGGGAGATAATTCTCTATTTATGACCGAAGTGTCTTAATTGTCTGCTCTTCGTGTCATTCTGTACTACTTTCCTGGAGCTAATTATCTTTATATGACCGAAGTGTCTTAATTGTCTGTTCTTGATGTCGTTCGGTACTTCTTTGCGGGAGCTAATTCTCTATATATGACCGAAGTGTCTTAATTGTCTGCTCTTGGTGTCATTCGGTACTTCTTTGTGATGGCTAATTCTCTATATATGACCGAAGTGTCTTAATTGCCTGCTCTTGGTGTCATTCGATACTTCTTTGCCAGGCTAATTATCTATATTTGACAAAAGTGTTTTAATTGTCTGCTCTTGGTGTCATTCAGTACTTCTTTGCGTGAGCTAATTCTCTATATATGACCGAAGTGTGCTAATTGTCTGCTCTTGGTGTAATTCGGTACTTCTTTGTGGAAGCTATTTCTCTTTATTTGACAGAAGTGTTTTAATTGTCTGCTCTTAATGTCATTCGGTACTTCTTTGCGGGAATTAATTTTCTATATATGACCGAAGTGTCTTAATTGTCTGCTCTTGGTGTCATTCAGTATTTCTTTGCGGGAACTAATTCTCTCTATATGACGTAAGTGTTTTAATTGTCTGCTCTTGGTGTCATTCGGTACTTCTTTGTGATGTCTAATTCTCTATATATGACCGAAGTGTCTTTAACTGTCTGCGCTTTGTGTCATTCGGTACTTCTTTGTGGAAGCTAATTCTCTTTATTTGACAGAAGTGTTTTGATTGTCTGCTCTTGGTGTCATTCAGTACTTCTTTGCGGGAGCTAATTCTCTCTATATGACGTAAGTGTTTTAGTTGTCTGCTCCTGATGTTATTCGGTACTTCTTTGCTGGAGCTAATTCTCTATATAATACTGAAGTGTCTTAATTGTCTGTTTTTGTTGCCATTCGGTACTTATTTGTGGAAGCTAATTCTCTTTATATGACCAAAGTGTTTTAATTGTCAGCTCTTGATGTTGTTCGGTACTTCTTTGTGGGAGCTAATTCTCTATATATGACTGAAGTGTCTTAATTGTCTGTTCTTGGTGTCATTCGGTACTTATTTGTGGAAGCTAATTCTCTTTATATGACCAAAGTGTTTTAATTGTCAGCTCTTGATGTTGTTCGGTACTTCTTTGTGGGAGCTAATTCTCTATATATGACTGAAGTGTCTTAATTGTCTGTTTTTGTTGTCATTCGGTACTTATTTGTGGAAGCTAATTCTCTTTATATGAGCAAAGTGTTTTAATTGTCAGCTCTTGATGTTGTTCGGTACTTCTTTGTGGGAGCTAATTCTCTTGAAATGACCGAAGTGTCTTAATTGTCTGCTCTTGGTGTCATTCAGTACTTCTTTGAGAGGGGGGCTGCGTAGTCTCGAGGTATGGTGTCCGCCTCGAGTGCTGGAGGTCCCGGGTTCAAGCCCCAGTGATGGCCGGGATTTTTTCTCGTGGACTTCTAGTAATAAAATTTCCCCTGGTCTCTGGGTAGTGAGATCGGACACCCGTGTGTATTGTTGCGCACGTAAAAAACCCCTTGGCAGTTGGAAATCGAAAAAGAGTAGCCTAACGGCAAAATTTCGAGTTAAAAATCTACCCAAAGTATTTCAGGATCCTCGCCGGTGCTACGGAGTTCGTGCGCTGAGCTGAGTTTCTCCAGACTCAGGTTTGAGTTAGGAGGAGAACGGAGCACTTATGGGTTGCACCCGTGTGCCGTGATGTTGATCCAACGACTAAACTAGTACTTCTTTGAGAGCTTCCGGATATGAGAGATTACGGTGACCGCCTCAGGCCCTGAAGGTTGCCGGGTTCGAGCCCAGGGCTGGACCATTTTACACGAACTTTTGATACCTAAGCCGGCTCTGTGGCAAAGGGGTTACAAATGTAATTTGCAATCCCACATACCGTGCTCGAAACACAGCTGTGAGTGATTTGGTAGCAGACAGCCTTTCGTTAGTTTTCATAGAATGGTATGAGTACCGGTTGTTCAGAAAGCAATGACAAATTACTGAAATTAAACCTGCCAAGAAATCACAAACAGCCCAAATATTATGGGATTGACTGCAACGTCATGTGAAGGATATGTATCCCTCACCGAAGCATAGACCTGCAACCAACTCGCGCCAAGCCGTCCTGTCTTCTGCTATCTCCCGCAGCTCCCTTCATACCTCCCCCACGCCTCTAACCCTCTCCCCTTTGTGTTCTAGCTCTCCCTCTTGTTCATTTCCCCTGTCAGTTCCAGTGAAAGGAATTTCTAATGACACTATTATCAACTTTACTTGTTTACTAGAGTCACTTTGATGTGCTGTTTAGAACCTTAAGGTGACCCCAGCTTAACCTCTAATTACTTATGACTATAATAATTCCGTTACAGTTCGGCTCAGGGACAGATGCCAGATTACCATACAATGGTTGTCAATCATCAGTAGTCACACGCTTTGAATTCAAGCGTAGCTGGCCTGGGCCAGGGCATGCCTAAATTTAAGCCCAAGAGAAGAAAGAATTTCAAAACAATATATTTTCCTTAGTGAATTGAAACACAGACGCCATAAACAGCATACTGCACGATTTCGTATGTGGCATATTTCGCTGCATCTCGTCAGGTGCATACTGCAGAGTTATACATCATATGAAGTGAATAAACGAATAATACTTTGGCTGAAATACTAAATACGTAGTCACTGATATTGTTCAAATGTAGATTACGTTATCCCCACAGTAGTCAAAGATGTAACAGGAATTCCTTCCGTTTACATAGCAACGGCTGGAATCGTTTAATCGACAAGACTTCAATATATTTGAGCAATATTAGTGGAATACAGCATACGGAAAGCTTTTTGCCTATTAACTTAATGATCGATAATGAGCAATACCAAAACAAAACAACATATGTTGGGGGGGGGGGGGGAGAGAATCTGAGCACCTATAGATTTGTCCGGAGTGCAAGGGTGATGCCCCAACAGCTTCCTGACATCTGGTATAAAATCCGATTACTCACTGTTATAGCGATGCCACACCACGATCCCAAGGTCACGTTTAGCTTAAACACTTATTATAATTGACCTAATTTTCTGAGGAAGATTTGTGGCAGAGTCGAGATGTAGATTACATGTCGTGTATGGAACAGAAACATAGAAAACAATGAAAACAATTACAAATAAAACTACAAACATTCACTAACTGGTGTCTGCGCAAAATAGAAGGAATAAAATGGTATGACAGAATCACCAATGTGGAGTTCATAGAGAGAACTAGAGAAACACCAGTGCACCAGGAGGTGAAGAAAAGACGATGGCACTGGATAGCACATAGACTGAGAAAACATGAGAACAGTGTAACTAGAAGGGCATTTGTCTGGAATACACGGAGCACGAGAAATAGAGGAAGAACTAAATACACATGGATTCGTAGAAACAGACGTGAACAATATGAGGACGGCACGGACAGAGCTGCCTGGGATAGCTAAAGATAGGAGGGCTTCGATGGAGTTGATTCTTCTTCTTCTTCTTCTTCTTCTTCTTCTTCTTCTTCTTCTTCTTCTTCTGCGTTCATCCGGAGTTTTTTTTTTTTTTCTTTTTCGGACGTGATTGCGTTGTGCCTGTTTACAGCAGAGCTGCATTCTTGCGCCGTTAGGCCGACACATCCGACTTCTGCGGGCATTTGTTGACTGGGTTAACCTTCCCGGCGATAGAGTTGATTCAGGACCAACGCCCCAATGGGAGATATCAGGTAACAGAAGAAGATGACTCATTGTTATAGCCAACTGCACACGCTCCCCAAGGTCATGTTTAGCTGAGGTGCCTGTCATCATGGTAGGCTGACTAATCTGCTGACTGAGATCTGCAGGGGTCGCAAAGTGGATTACATGTCGATGAGTCACCTCCGTGACTGTGGTGATTAACTTATCGAATGATAACGTCACGCACAGATTTAATTGTGAGTTGTAGGCTAGCCACGTTGGTGGAAAATGACAGGAGCACGGCCTCACGCGGGTTGTTCTACGCCTGGGTAGTGGCTGGCTAAGTGAGGGACAGATTGGCCACCTATTTCTCCGTGTATCCAGGCCTACAATATGTGATGAAATTATCACATCACAGACCCCTGGCGGGAAACTGCTTCCTGACATAATGTTTCATTAAGTAAAGGACTTTATTTCATGCATTGAAAAAGACCCGACCCACTGGGCACGCGTTAGAATCCCCATCAATGCAGATTATTTATCGCCACGACACGTGATGATGATGTACCTGGAGGCAATCTATCGGAGCCCAGGCACAGTGCAGGGGACTCCTCTCTGGTACGGGACTCCCTGGGGAATTTCAAAAGCAAACCTGGGATCTGCTGGTGGAACAACTCAAGGACTTCCAATACAACAATGGACACAAACGGCACAAACACAGGCCTATCACACAAAACAATCATTAGATACCAAGACAATCATTAGCCCAACTGACTTGAGCTAATCTGCAAACAATCATAACAACAGAGATGAGATGTCTTAGAACAGTGGTTCTCAACCGGTGGGGAATCCCGCCCCCCCCCCCCCCCAGGGGGAGTTTTAGGGTTTCCCGGGGGGGGGGTGAATTTAAGATTATCTCAAGATCGCATTAATACAATAACCAGTTACTTCATATTGTGTTTCCCTCCAAATTTTACGGTTCTGTACTTCTCGCCCTGATGAAATTCGTTTCATAATGTAAGTAGACCAGCAAATCACGTTTTATGTACATGTCTAGACTTGTTCTAGTACATGTTATTAAATTTAGCTTCCATTTTATGTATACTGTGTAAGGGTGAATACCATGGACAGCCAGAAAGACCAATGAACAAGTCCTTCAAGAAACAAATAAAAATCGTAAACTGTAGAGACATTAGACGTAGACAGTCACATTTTTTGGGCGTTTGAAGAAATGATTTGGAGAACTTGGTGACAACTGGTCAGATCGGGGGAAGCCCAAAAGCAAGTACCTGGATGGCTTGGGCCCTTTTGGGGATGGCGGACAGAAACACGGAGCTGACCCTGACTCTGGTGATCGATGAGATGGCAGAACATGACCGCCCACGCTTACCGGCATGGCACATGATGGATGGATGGTGTAAGGGTGGGGGGGGGGAGATTTATAGGGAGGAAATTCGAAGGGGGGGGGGAACGTTTTGAACATATGGTAAAGGGGGGGATGGGCCAAAAAAAGGTTGAGAACCACTGCCTAAGAAGAACTGCGGGACTAAATGTGAGAAAATAGAATTAGGAATGAGGAAATTAGAACACGACTAAGTCTGAAAACAGTCATACACTTCATTAAAGAACAACTGATGAAATGGTTTGGTCACCTCAAAGATGCCCATGTACCATCTGCCATAAAGAGCCACATTCTTCTTCTTCAGCATTCCGAGCCATTGAGGTTCTTTGCTGCAAATACAATCTGTCTCCATTCGTCTCTCTGGTGGACCTTCTCTTGCCAGTCGTTGATTCCAAGTGCTTGTAGGTCTGTATGTATATTATCTCTCCACCGCCTTCTTGGTCTACCTCGGGGTCTACGGTCATTTATTTCCTGAGTGTAAGCGAGTTTTGTTTCCCTATTATCTTCCATTCTTTCTATATGCCCCAGCCATTGTAGTCTATTAGCCTTCATGATACCAGTGATTAGCGGGGACTTAAACAAATCATAAATGTCTTTGTTAGTTCTTCTTTTCCACTCTCCACTTTGTGTATCCCTAATGGGTCCAAAGATGCGTCTTAAAATTTTGTTCTCAAAGGTTTGTAACAAGGCTTCGTCTCCTTTCGTTGTACTCCAGGTTTCAGAGCCATACAGCACAACTGGTCTGATCAGTGTTTTGTATATTGTGATTTGGTGTTACGAGATAGCGCCTTTGATTTTAGTAGATGTTGTAGTGCATAGTATATCTTATTTCCAGAGTTGATTCTAGTTTGTATTTCTTCCCTTATGATGTTGGAGCAGTTGAAGATTGTACCCAGGTATTTGAATGAGCCACATTGAAGAAATATAATATACTAGCTGACCCTGCCCGACTTCGCCCAGACCCTGGTGGGGAGCATCTCATTTAATTCATATAAGTAGTCATATAAGTTCCCGTTCCCGTTACCGACTATCTGTCTGTCTGTCTGTCTGTCTGTCTGTTTGTCTGTCTGTCTGTCTGTCTGACCCGGCCCGGCATCGCCCAGCTCCTGGTGCGAAGCATCTCATTTAATATAATATATATATATATAATATAAGTAGTCATATTTTTCATATAAGTTCTCATTAAATTCATACAACAAAAAAAGTAACTTATTTTTTTTTTTTTTTTTGACAATTCAAAGCTGTTATTGTTATTCAGTATATCTGACCCTGCTGAAGTTATGAATGTGTGGTCTTCTGTGCTGTCTCCGAAGTCAGCGTCATATTTTTAAAACATGTAGCTATTGAGCTGACGATAATTATATCCGTTTGACTAATACTTTCTAGATATTTGGACATATTTCTCTTTGCCAGCATTTACCAACCTTTCATGACATTTATTTTAGAAAAAGTAACTTAAAAGAATATCCTTCCACACACCATCCATTATTTTTAATGAAAACTCTTTCTAATCACCTGCATGACTACAGTAACTTCTTAAGCAAAAAAAGATGAGTTACAATGTTATGCATAGTACATTATTTTTATGAAAACTTTGAAAATGCCTTACAGATTGTATCATTATTTATTATAACTCATATGCCGGTATATAACTATGGACAAAGAGTTTATAAATCTTTGAAAACGATGTCACAATATGACTATAAGTTATACAGAAAAGTTATGCCCCTTGAAATAACTTTTACAGAGTTAGGTCCCCTGAGATATATGAAATTATAATGAAAAATGAAATAATACTGATTAAGCAGGCGATTTCACACTAAAAAAATATCACAGTTGGCAGCTCTGGAATGAAAGGAAGACGTGTAGAAAATTTCATCTCAATCGGATGGGCCATTCGCGAACAAATAAAGGACATACCTACATACGCACACACGCGCGCGCGCGCGCGCGCGCGGACGGAGGACGGACGGACGACGGGACGGGGACGGGACGCGGCGGGACCAGACAGACAGACAGACAGACAGGACAGACAGACAGACAGACAGACAGACAGACAGACGGAGATCGCAATTTATATATAAGATAATGGAGCAAGGGAAAGACCGCGTACAAGAGACAGTGACGGTATCAAGAACATCTTTAGAGAAATGAAAACAACCTACAAACAACATTAGAATTAGCGCATAACAGATCTATACACATCCCCCAACACTTCACTAAGGTAAATGGAGGAAGAGAAGAAGAGGACGACCCAGGCTGGCTGGCAACCCGGCCAAAAACAGACACTAGGAAATGATCCTGGTGGACGTGATACAGGCGGCCGACGTAATACTGAACCACAACACATATCACGTGTCCACTGGTCTATAAATATATGAGCCAGAAAAATATACCCAATATGCTCCAAGGCATCAAATACAGAGGTTCTAGAAAAACTGGGAGTGAAACGAGAGTTGATGAAAGAAATAAAAAAAAAAGGCAAGAGAAATATGTCGGCCACATTAAAAGACATAACACTCTTATAAAAACCATACTGGAAGGCAAGGTTGAGGGCAAGCAAGCAAGAGGTAAACTACGATACAAGTGGGAAGATAACATCAAGAGATGGGCGAACATCAATCTAACAGAATGTACTGTCAAGGCGAGAGACAGTGTTGGAGATCCATTGCAGCCAACCTACATTGTGGAGACGACACCTAATTTATCTAAAGGTCGTGGCAAACTACTGAACGTAACTTTGTCTCCAGAAAACTCACCCGGTGTCGGTTACAACGTCAACGTGACACAGGGAGGATGTTGGAGAAAGAGTCCTTGACCTTTGAATCAGAAGATAACCCGAGTTACCGCCCTTGGTTGGAAAGTGGACGGGTGAGACGCAACAAGAGAAGACCGTACTTGTACTTGAGTAAACCGTTACAGCAGTAAACAACATGTACGGCAGTAAACAACATGTACAGTGACAGCAGTAAACGACGTGTACAATGACAGAAGCAAGCAACGTGTACAATGACAGCAGTAAACAACGTGTACAATGACAGCAGTAAACAACGTGTACAATGACAGAAGCAAGCAACGTGTACAATGACAGCAGTAAACAACGTGTACAATGACAGAAGCAAGCAACGTGTACAATGACAGCAGTAAACAACGTGTACAATGACAGCAGTAAACAACGTGTACAATGACAGCAGTAAACAACATGTACAATGACAGCAGTAAACAACGTGTACAATGACAGCAGTAAACAACGTGTACAATGACAGCAGTAAACAACGTGTACAATGACAGCAGCAAGCAACGTGTACAATGACAGCAGTAAACAACATGTACAATGACAGCGTAACGACGTGTACAATGACAGCAGTAAACAAACGTGTACAATGACAGCAGTAAACAACATGTACAATGACAGCAGTAAACAACGTGTACAATGACAGCAGTAAACAACGTGTACAATGACAGCAGTAAACAACGTGTACAATGACAGCAGTAAACAACATGTACAATGACAGCAGTAAACAACGTGTACAATGACAGCAGTAAACGACGTGTACAATGACAGCAGTAAACAACGTGTACAATGACAGCAGTAAACAACATGTACAATGACAGCAGTAAACGACGTGTACAATGACAGCAGTAAACAACGTGTACAATGACAGCAGTAAACAATATGTACAATGACAGCAGTAAACGACGTGTACAATGACAGCAGTAAACAACTTTGTGTACAATGAACTTACCTCACACTTTGATATAAAATTACTGGGTCCATTACTGATGAGTCTGGGAATGTGCAAACCACGCCCCTCAACCTACAAGAGAAGATGTAAACATATAATTACCAGGAAAAACCAGGGGAGAATTTATCTGCAAGACATCAAAGGCACCAAGCAGACGGAATTTCCGAGCAAACGATCCGAATTCTTTAGTGAGACTCCTGGGGGTCGTCGCTGGAGCTACGGAGTTCGTGCTCCGTGTGACGCTTACGGTAGTCCACCCTGTGGAAAGAGACCGAGCCATATGGGATAAAACCCGGTGTAATGAAGACGGTGCCTTTGCACCCAATTCGTTTGTGAAGAAAAACGAGTTGGGGGGCGGGGGGAGGAGGTGTGTTCGCTCGCTCTGAACTCAAGAGTAGTAGACACACTACTTCTACTAGTGCTGGACTGAATTTTGCGTGTTGATTAGCTTTCTCAATTAATAGTGTCCCTCGCCATCAGGCCAACCCACTCGGACTTCAGAGGTACTTGTAATTCACATCCCCTGTGGGGTTGAACCCCTTACCTCGGCATCAGCACACCGGATGTTTAAGAACACGCATTCTTATCCATTCGGCCATGCTGACCTCCATATAATAAGTGTGATGGTTTTTCATCAAGCGGTTTATGAGATACTTTAAACTTCGACATCAGGCGAACCCACTCCGACTTCAGAGGTACTTTTAATTTACGACCCAAAGTCAAGGACAAGAAGTCAATATTTTAGTCCAGCTGACTGGTGTGGAAGTTGCACCCGCTACCTCGGCATCAACACACCGAAAGTTTAAGAGCGAGCGCTGTTATCCATTCGAGCATGCTGAGATCTGCGAGTTTGTTGACTTTCTTCAGCGGGATCTTTGCAAATCCATCTGTAAGCAATGGCAAACTTCTGAACGAAAACTTGCCAAGAGATCATGAACAGTATTTAAAAAATGCTGGGGTTGACTGCGACGTCCTGTACAAGGATAAGCAACTAACTTAACTTGTTACATTGTGTTGTCATTTTCAAAACTTTGTACTGTCAACAAAAATGGCGCCAAGTCAATATTGAACAATTACAGTGAATGGAAATTCACTTGGACAAGTCTTTAGTTTTCATTCTCGTTCTGCCGTTTATACTCCACTGATCGAGGACCCTTAGCTAACTCACACCAAGCTGTCCTACCTTTTGTTATTGCTAGCAACCCCCCCCCCCCCCCCCCCCCCCCCCCCAATGTTCTCGCTATACTATTCCTCTCTGTCTTCACTTCTCCTCCCAGTGTGCTTATATCTCTCTCTCTCGTTTGCTTCATCGTTCTGTCTCGTTCGTCCGTCCGTTCGTTTGTTCTCACTCTACCCCTGTCACCGTTCTTGTCTCTAATGTCTAAGATTAGCTTCATAAGTCATTATTCGCGGCTCCAACTTCACAGCAAATTGCCCCCCCCCCCCCCAATGCCCCGTTCCTGTACCAGTGTATGTCACACAAAATGTCCCTCACTGTCCCATGTGAAAAGTGGAACAGACAGCATTCCTGGCAAACCAACAGCACGCACAGGCATACATGTATCAGGCCGCTGCCAGAATACCAAAACAACCGTCCGCCATTAACATTACAATTCATCGTCAATGGTGATGTATGCATGAAATAATGTATGAGAGCAGAGAGATAAGGCAAGCAGAATGTCAGGCGGGCCTGCGTGCCTAATCTTTAACTCCTTGAAAATAAAGTCGTTCGTTCGTTCAGATATTAGTCAAACTTGACCACCTCGGAGATTCAAGTCATTGCCTTTTGCCCCAGTCTATCTCGATCTTCATTGGCGTGTGCGTGTATCTGTACTTCTATACACTCCCATGGCGCGTGTACGCTATCTACAACTGCATGCGCTCTCACAGCTCGTGTACACATCTATCCCTCTGTACATCCCAAAGCGCGTTTACACAACTTTACCTTTGTACACTTCCAAAGAACACGTACATCCTCCGTACTTTTATAATTGCAAGAGCCCAATAGCGTATGTAACCTATATATACTTCAATAAACTTCCAGCTCATATACATCGCTTACAATTCTACACATTCCCATTGTGATGTACATATATATACCCCTGTTACACTCCTACAGTGTATGTACATATATTTACTTCTGCACAATCGGCTCTAAGAAGAATAACAATACCACAATGTAATATACAGGTAAACGAGAATATTCTTAAACACGTGAATCGACACAACTATCTCGGAACAGTCATAACATCTGATGGGAGGTGCCTTGAAGAGATTACAACAAGAATGCCAAAGGTAGTCTTTTGCAAGATGGAAAACATAACTGACTAATACTGAGATGTAAATTGCAGCAAGAAAAGGAATGTTGAAGTGCTACACATAACTTACACTTTTGAATGAATGTGAAACGTGGACGATGAGCAGACAAGATTAAAAACATCTAATGGCAGTGGAAATGTAGATTCTGAGGAATATGCAAACAATACCGTGGGCAGACAAAAACCATCGAGCAAGTCCTACAAGAGGCAAATGAAAACCGTACACTGATTAGAGAAATTTGACGTAGTCAAACATTTTTGGGCATGGTATGAGAAGAAATAAACTACAAAACTTCGTGACAACTGGTAAGATCGAGGGAAAAGAACAAGGGGAAGGCAGAGAAGTAAATATCTGAATGACTTCCCCGCATGGCATGGTCAAGTTAAAAACATGGAGCTGATCCACAACTCTGATGATCGTGTAAGATGGCGAAACATGACCGCCCACGTTTATCGGCATGATACACGATGATGATGATATTCCCACATCATGTGCACACATCTTTACCTCTATATACCCTCACATCGCGTGCACACGTCTTTACCTCTATATACCCTCACATCGCGTGCACACATCTTTACCTCTATATACCCTCACATCGCGTGCACACGTCTTTACCTCTATATACCCTCACATCGCGTGCACACATCTTTACCTCTACATACCTTCACATCGCGTGCACACATCTTTACCGCTACACACCCTCACATCGCGTGCACACATCTTTAACTCTATATATCCCACATCGCGTGTACACATCTTTACCTCTATATACTTCCACATCGCGTGCACACATCTTTACCTCTATACACTCTTACTTCGCGTGTACGCCTACACTCCCGTATCGCGTGCACCCATCCTTACCTCTGTACACTCCAAAGGTGCGTGTACGCATCATTAACCCTGGTATTTGTACCTTAACGAAACAATGCATTCCATTGGCCTTGACCTCGACCAAGGTAGAGTGATGTAAATGGAGACGACAGCTGCCGACAGAAACAATTCGGTTAACGAGTAGTGATAACATCTGATGTCATGCGAATACACTCACAGAGAGGAGCGAGCCTGTTGCTGTTCACCTTTTCTCCTTGTTTTTCCTGAACTTCTGCGTTCTTCATTCTAATACAATTTACTTTTGAGATCCACTACACTTGATCAAAGTGAAGCTAAAATCATCACTGTATTAAATATTTGATATTTGGTTGTTGTTGTTTTTTTTTTTTTAACGAAAAGTTCTAAAAAAAACAAAATCACATAAAATTTAAAATTTAAAAAGTAAAGTTATCAGTTCAGTTATCAGTTGGGGTATCATCATTGCACTCCGGACATGTCCATAGGTGCTCAGATCCTCCCCCCAACATATGCATCAGCGTCCGGTGGCTAATAGTGCCAGTTCTGTGTTCGTTGACGAGGCGCTTTGTTTTCCCGATGTACCTCTCGCGTCTGGCTGTGCCGATTCTTACTCCCAAGTCTTTCATCCTGGACAGCCATGTGGAATCACTGACGTCAAAGTCCTCTGTTCTCGCCATATCTTTGAGGACGTTAATAACATCGGCACGATCCATGGGCTGGCCATCTACAGGGGGTGCAGAGCCAGCCAGTTTATCAGCTCGTTCACTTCCCTCGACTCCCGCATGTCCCGGGACGAAGATGAAGGTGACTTTACGGACAACAGACTTCCGCAGCGACTCAGTCCACTGTCTACGTACAGATCCAGCTTCGACCTTCTGAATCATGCTCATTGAATCACTTAGTACACACGCGTTGGTATAAAGCTGTGATCTCAGCCATATGAAAGCCTGTGTAACTGCCATCACCTCCATCGTCATGCTGCTCGTGGTCATAGAGTGGACACCACTGGATTCTTGAACGGTTCGGCCCGCTGAAAGGGCTGTAAATGCCCACGCACTTCTCTGCTGCTTTACAACAGATCCATCTGTATAGATGAGCACTTCCGGGCTATCTGAGGGTTCATAGATGAGCGCGTTAACCTCTGCATTGACAGCGGTAGGGTTCTGCTCTCTGCACCGTCTGTCAGAGAGAGAGAGAGAGAGAGAGAGAGAGAGAGAGAGAGAGAGAGAGAGAGAGAGAGAGAGAGAGAGAGAGAGAGAGAGAGAGAAGAAAACATCAGAGGGAGACACACACACACACATACACACACACAGGCAGAAAGAGACAATGTGACATACAGAGAGGGAGAGAGATGAACAGAGAGAGAGATGGACAGAGAGATGAACAAAGAGAAATGCATAGACGCAGAGAGAGAGAAAGAGAGAGAAATCAAATCAAATCAAATCAAATCAACTTTATTAGGGTCACAAATTGGGCGCGCAGGCCCGTCTTACATTCGGCCCTTCCAATATCACTCGTCTTTCGTTCATCAAGAGCATTATACATTTGCATAGGAAGAAAAATAAACATTGTGAAATGAATGTTGTAAACATAAACAAGGCTAATTACCATGGTATGAAGCCCATCTCCCACCTATCCATACATCACCCCACCCACACAACACCCCCACCTACCCACACACATGCGCACCAAGGGACACATACACACCCCCACCTACCGACACACACGCACACCAAGGGACACATACATACCCCACCAACCGACCCATCCCCCTCCCGCACATCCCCCACCCACACACACTGCCCTCACCTGATCCCCCAACCAAAACACACTCGCCACCCACAAACATTCCCCCACCAACCCACACATCCCACGCCCATCCACATTCTACCCCACACATCCTCTCCCCACCCACACCTCAAACCACCCTTCCCCCAGCCACATCTCCATCGACAACATATTCCCCACCCACACACACAATCCCCCACCAACCCACACATCGCACATCCACTCACACATCCCCAAACCATACACACACATCCCCACCAACTGACA
>JACEFZ010025824.1:120000-122142 GCA_014155875.1 Cepaea nemoralis
ACGACAAAGGGAGACCGGCAGATATTACACAGCGTTAGAAACATCCGACACAAAACCGGCAAGGCAGAGATTACACAGCGTTAGAAACCTCCGACACAACACCGGCAAAGCAGTAATTACACAGCGTTAAAAACCTCCGACACAACACCGGCCAGGCAGATATTACACAGCGTTAGAAACCTCCGACACAACACCGGCCAGCAAAGCAACATTTTTGGGGACTCGCATCATTCCTGTGGCAAGAAATGGTCATGAACCATTTCGTAATCACTAGAGAAGAAAACGGGGGCCTGTAAGCTCAAGTGCTGCGGAAAAGTTCTTAGAATATCGTGGACGAAGAAGATAAATACTGAAATTCTGCAGATCTGAACGTGGAAGAAATCTCACCCATAAACAGCGCCATGTCTCGGAGACTGAAATACTCTGAGTCTGATCATAGTAAACGTCGTAGTGGCTTGGGGAGCACAGTGATGGGAGTTGTGGTTCCTGGAAGAAATGGCGGGGGTTGTCCAGCATATACATGGGCACAGAACATTGCAGACAAACTGGTCACGGGGGTGTACGATAAACGGCAGGCTACCGAGCATGAGGGTGCACGACCGAGCATGAGGGTGCACGACCGAGCATGAGGGTGCACGACCGAGCATGAGGGTGCACGACCGAGCATGAGGGTGCACGACCGAGCATGAGGGTGCACGAGAAACGGCAGGCTACTGAGCATGAGGGTGCACGCCCAAGTATGAGGGTGCACGACCGAGCATGAGGGTGCACGACCAAGCATGAGGGTGCACGACCGAGGATGAGGGTGCACGACCAAGCATGAGGGTGCACGACCAAGCATGAGGGTGCACAATAAATGGCAGGTTACCGAGCATGAGGGTGCACGACCGAGCATGAGGGTGCACGACCTAGCATGAGGGTGCACGATAAATGGCAGGCTACCGAGCATGAGGGTGCACGACCGAGCGTGAGGGTGTACGACCGAGCATGAGGGTGCACGAGAGACGGCAGGCTACCGAAAGGCTTTTCGACGCCCGTGATGACAGCGACGTTCTGTACAGGACCTCCTTTATGATAATGAATCATCTGTTTATGAGACTGGATCCAACCCGGAGCCTTCCTCGACAGAAACAAATGCTGCCTTTGCTGAAGGTTGAACAGGGACCACTATCTTTGCATGGAAGTGCACTGACTACTATGTCATCGCGTATCTTATCCCTTAGTTACACTGTTAATGCTTTATGCAAAACTGTATAACGTTGACAGTCACGATAATTTTGGCACGTTATGACATGAAATACAATTGAGAAGTTGACAACTGGCAAGACTGAGGGGAAAAGAACAAAGGGACGAAGGAGAGACAAATATCTAGATGGCTTAGCGATATTGCATAATCGAGACAGTGACACAGAGCTGAACCACGACTCTGGAGATCGTGTGAGATGCCGAAACATGACCTCCCACGCTTATTGGCATGGCACGTGATAACAGTGATAACTATAACAACACCTATATAGTCTTATATTAATACAACCGTATAAAGACTAACTTTAATTCTCAGTTCGTTCGTGTAATGGTAAGAAGGTTACGGGTTTGGGATTTAAAATAAGTTGCGTGATAAACGGGATTACGGAGAAAGTGGTGGAGCCCCTCGGCCAGAGAGACCGGCCTGCATAAATTAGAAGGAACATAATGGTAAGACAGAATCACTGAAGTGGAGCTCACGGAGAGAACTAAACAGATACAAGTGAACCCGAAAGTGAGGAAAAGATGCTGGCGCTGGGTAGAACATAGACTGAGAAAACTTGAGAATAGTATAACTAGAGAGATCTTTGGAATCCACCGCCAAAAGCAATAAAGGCAGACATGAAATAACAAGGAGAACAGACAAGAGACAGATAGATAATAGGGGGGGGGGGATGAATAGCTAATGATAGGAGGTATGGAGTGATCTGGCAAATGCACCAATGGAGGTTAATAGGGTGAAAGGAGGAGGAGGAGAAGAAGAAGAAGAAGAAGAAGAAGAAGAAGAAGAAGAAGAAGAAGAAGAAGAAGAATAAGAAGAAGAAGAAGAAGAAAAAGAAGAAGACACGTTGGTACTAATATAAACTGCCACGACTGTCAATATTTGGCACCAAATTT